>JAYMSY010000343.1:0-12689 GCA_036897685.1 Monsonia emarginata | reverse complement strand
TAATTACCCCCCCCCCCGACCCCACCCCGACCCGGCCGGGTTACCCGAATTGCCATCTCTAGGCAGTTGATAGCGAGTTCAACACTTTGGCTGACAACAAGGATGTCCACATTGGTTGGAAAGTCATTCGTGGCTACCAAATATGCTCAATAGCCACATTTGACAGCTCATTGTAGACATATTTAGAGTACTCACAGTGGTGCAACAACTACAATAAATACCAAATACAAATTATGAGTCTAACTTGATATAACAACGAATTTTCACAATGGTGACAATTATACGTTGATGTCATACGTAACTCACCAAGGTACAACGAAATTTCTATTTATTTTTTTTCAAACAAATAGTTTCATACTGGCCAAACGTGGCACTGTCCGATTGGGTCTAAGTGTAACTCCAAAAACAGGGCACAACCTAAAGACTACGAGTCCACAGTAAACCACTGCGCTCAAATCAAATGTTTTATAGCCCAAAACAGCTCTAAACAGTTTCCGCTGAGAATATTCAATCGAGCCTACCTCTCTGCGGATCTAAAGGTACGTCCATTTTCGACCCAGATATCTGTTTGGTTTCTAGGAAAATCGAAGAGAACGAAAAAGGAAAATTCTGAATTTCGTAGATAGAGAAGTTCGATTTTGATTTCTTACATCGTCTGAAACTGTCGATAATGAAGCCCCGCAGCTGTAACGGGGATTCACTTTGCGTTTTTGTTCATTGGATTCCATACGATCGAGAATCTTAGGGATTAAGAGTGAAGAACTAATTTTCCTTAACATTTTACCGGCAACCAAACAGCAAAGTTTTGCTGTATTACACTTTGTTTAAATCTGTTGTTTTGATGGTAAATGAATAATTAGCAGATGATATTGCTGTTTTTGCATGCACTTGGTATTGAAGGAAGGCTTGATTAATTGTGCATGCTTGGGAAAGCTAATTGGATTTTCCAGCTGTTTGCTTAGATTAGTTTAAACTGATCACTGAATTGGTTGGACTCCATAAATAATTGTGTAGTGATGATTATCCCGCAAAACCATGAGCCAATTAAATCGGTAGATGGTGCCATTTTTTGTTGCTTTATTTTGAGTGCATATGGTTGTTTTCTTATGACATTCTCATATATGTTATGCTACTCATATTTCAAGTTGTCGGGATTCTTTTTTATGCATTTTTTGTTCATCCGTTAGAAACTCTCTTTCTGGTATTTTTCAAGATGATCATCTCACATGCACCATAGTGATTATATTACTCTCATATCTTTTGGCACTAAGCATGAGTTAGATTTATGTAGTGCATACAAATTTGGTTCACAACATTCTCACTATGTTTACCATGTCCAGAGAAATTGTGTTGTCGAAAGTTTTATGGTTACATAGGAATGAGTCTGCCTTTTTTCATGTTAGTTTAGTTTCGCCTGAACTTCTAATGGTGTGTGTTTTGTTTTAATTCATAAGATGCTAAAATCTGCCAATGGTGTTGCAAAGCTGATAGTAATGAAGATCTTTCTTGTTTTCTTGATTGATGAATGTTATTTGGAATGTGAAATGCAGAGAGGATATAGCATATTGACCTTACAGACATCAAGAGAAAAACATATTCTCTATCCAATCTGGTCAACTGCCATTGCTTTTGTCCTTCTGTTTGGTTTACTTGCTTGAGTGTCCAACTTTGTGATCTTCATAAATGCACGGTAAAAGTTATATTTTTGGAACTTTTCTTTGTATACCGATAATAGGGATATAGAGGGTTCCACATCATCTATGGTATATTTTCAAATTGCCAGGGACAATTGCATCAAGAAATTCTACAATGAATAATGGCCCTCCAAGTGGTCTTCAGCAACCTGGAGGAAGTCATTCTTATGGGAGATTCTCAATGAATGGTCTTCCTGGAGCACTTCCTCAGGTATTATTTCATCCATTGCACTTTGCAATATTAGTTGGTGCAAGGCACAAAAGCATTGATGGCACTGTAGCTATGGACCAATGGTGTATTTGTTCTCATTCCCTTTTCAACCTTGTTCGCTATTATTCCCCCAATGCATAAATGCCATATACACGTACCTAACTATTTCCTAAAGTTCAAATCCCCCAAACAAACGTTTTGCCTAAATGGCCATTTGCTTTTCTGTGCCACAGCTATCACATGCCGGTTTGCATGGACAGTCAGGAATTACAAGTAGAGGGGGTATGATCTCTCTTTATCTCTCATCCTCTTTTGTAGGCCTAGCCACCTAGGGGTGACCCTCCTAGCTAATTTATCGTTGATAGAAGGAGTGTGAATGCAGGATTAGGAGTCTCGCAAATTTTGGGGAATTCTGGTCCTCAAATTACAAACTCGATTGGTAATCTTGATGGTGGTGGGGGTCATCTTGGAGGGAGTTTTAACTCTAATGGAGGATTGGCTATGCCTGGACTTGGCACTCATCTAAATTTATCAGGTAATGGTCGATATGGCAATACAAACCTTCAATCATATGAAAGCATCAATTTGTTCTGGGCTGGCTGAGTGAGAAAAGAGTGACTATAATCTGCATACACTAGTAATCACCTTTAGCACAGTAGTTGTTTACCAGTACAGATTTGACTACTATTCAACCATGCACATTAATACTCAACTTAGCAGTGTGATTCCAAGTATAAAGAGAAGTCCCACACTACACCTCCATATCTCTATTGTTTCACTTCTTCCCATTTCACTAAATTAGATATGTGCTAGGAAAATATGATTGTTGGACAAGCTGACTTCCAGATGGCAGTGTTCGAAGGTAGATGATCTAAATCACTTGGGTTAGCTTAACAGTAGATGCGTAGAAATGCATTGGTTGTTTAATCCTTGTAACTATAGTTAGGGAAACGCAGTTTATATCACCTTCCCGTTAAAATTTTATACCTAGTGACTAGTTGTGCCTTAATACATCCATAAGCTGAAAAGAAAACTATGCCTATTGATGTGCAGGTTTGCTGCGAAACCAAAATGTAGGGCTTGTCCAACAAAATCAATCGTTCAGCATTCAATCTGAAGATTTCCCTGCCTTACCAAGATTTAAAGGTGCATTACATTTCCACTCCTTGGATCTTGAAGATTCAATATTGCTTTCTATGTTACAATGTTGTTCATTAACCATTAGTAACTTTTGGTATGAAAGTGACGATTTTCTATTGTACTTGTTTTTGTGCAATGATTGTTCTTAAAGCAATAATCAAATCACCCACCGCATTTACTTGGCTCTTCTACCATTTGCTTACCTGCGATCCCAGTATTTCACTTAACATATATTTAATGCTGTCCCATTTTCTTTTCTTTTCTTCCATCCAGAAGTAAAAGATACGACACATGAAGATGTTTCTGTTTTCAAGGGCAAGGGATTGCCAAATACTTGAGTTAAAGCTAGTAATTGCCTCTGAGCTAGCAAATTCTATGATAATTGATTTTCTGATTTGTGTCTTGCATCATGGTGGGTAGGTGCTGGCAATAATGCAGATTATTCTGTCGATTTGCACCGGAGTGAGCAGCTTCATGATGATGCCATGTCTTCGATGCAATCCCAGTACTCACCTGTGAGTTCTTTTACGTGCTGAAGGGTTTTGTGCTGACATTCTGTAAAGATCATCCACTGTGAAGTATTAATTGTATTATTGTATAGATGGTTAGATCTAGTGGGTTTAACAGCTTAGGAGGGCCATATTCATCTCTTAACCAGCAACAACAGCACCATGCCTCATCAACAAATAGCAGTGGAGCCTCTTTTCTGCATGCAAACAGTCAAAACTTTCCTCAGTTACATGGTTCTGATGTGTTGCCATTCTCCAATGCAAGCAACCACTCACCGGTGAGTAATTGGTCCTGTTAACTGGTTTATAACAGGAAGTGATTTTGAACCCAACATCAGAAGTTTCTCACTTTTCTAAGTTTCGTTCTTTATCTATGATTCTCAGTTTCGGAGCAGTGGGTCATCAACATTTGGACTGAGATCTGTCAACTCGTCAAATACAGCAGCTGGTGCAGGATCCTATGATCAACTAACTCAGCAATATCAACAGCTTCTGAGCCAGTCCCAACACCGCATACAGCAGATGTCACCTTCTAGTCCTTATAGAGATCAGGACCTGAAGTCTGCGCAAGCACCACAGTCCACAGCGGATCAATTCGGGATGCTTGGTTTGTTGAGTGTCGTAAGAGTCAGCAATCCTGAATTGAGCACTCTTGCACTTGGAATTGACCTGACAACACTTGGTCTGAATCTAAATTCATCAGATGACCTTCATAAAAGATTTGCCTCTCCATGGTCAGAAGAACCTGCCAACAAGGAGCCTGACTTCAGCGTCCCAGAATGTTATCATGCTAAACAACCTCCTGCACTAAAAGTGAGTCCATCTGGTTCAGTATACAAGTTTTCTAAGAGTCTCTCCATATCTTGCTTCATAATCCAATTTTTTCTCCTTGGTTGGTGCAGCAAGGTCACTTCTCGAAATTTCAGCTGGAAACATTATTTTATATCTTTTACAGGTAAAACCTCTTTCTCTCTCCTAGGCACACTGACACAAAAATGCTTAAGAGTTTTTATTTGGAGCACTCTAAAGATGATCTGAAATCAGTTGATGTGTTTTACAGCATGCCAAAAGAAGAAGCCCAGCTGTATGCAGCAAATGAACTGTATGCCCCCCTCCCTCAATACCAGTATTCATTACTCCCTTTGTCTCAAAATAAGTGTTCCATTTCCTAAAATTGATATCCCACAAGAGGTGTCCTATTTCCTAAAGTAATTGTACCTGAATCAGTGTCCCATTTATGATTTAGTTAGTTAAATAGCCATGCCTTACTAATGATATCCCTCTGTAAGTTGGTTATAACTGAGTAGTTGAGACATTAGCATATAAGGGCAAATGATGAAAAGTCAAACAATAAAATTTAAATCCGTAATGTTTTGCACATCATCAAATTGAACACTTATTTTGAGACGGAGGGACTATATTCTTTTTTATGTTCTTAGGCATCCTGAGCAAAATAATTATGGTTAAGAAAAAGAACACCTTTGAATAAGTAAAAGTTACAATACAGTTGAAAAGAGTTCTGGTAGGGATTACTTTATGAGAGCGCTTATCACATGATCAGCGCATCTTTAAATTGAAATGCACCATAGAGAGAAGCAATTGATGGTGTGATGGATTCAATGAATACCAGTCTGCGTGGATGTGCCCTCCCACTGAAAGATCATTCTCTGAAAGTGGTTGTGAGAAACTGGGAATACTCAAGGATATTTATTTGCTTTTCTATTGGTTGTTAGAAACTGGGATAACTTCGAAGATTGTCATTTACTTTTTCTATGAACACCAAGTATTTAAACAAAAAACTTTTTTGGTCATTCTGTTCTTTGAACACAAACTGTTAAACCTTATTATCATTGTCTAGGAACTTCGTTAATTTCTCACTCCACCCGTCATTATGGTCATATAGGCATTACTTGTTTCAGGTACACTAGAGGATGGTTGTACCACAAGAAACACCAGCTGTGGCTCATACGGGTGGCCAACGTGGAGCCCCTGGTCAAGACTGAATCTTATGAGAGAGGATCCTACATTTGCTTTGATCCCAAGACATGGAAGACTGTTCGGAAGGTATGCATGCATAACTAAAAGCGGAGTATCAAGTTCTATTTACACAACTAAGAAAAGCTGAAATCATATTATGTGATTGGTTTGCAGGATAATCTCATCCTTCAATATGAAATGCTCGAGAAAAGACCCGTACTCCCCCGGTATTAGATCCTTCTACTCTCCCCCCAGTTACCCCTACCGTTACTATTTTTTTTGTGTGCTCTTTTCATGAATGGTTCGGTGGTCAGGGAGGTTTGTTTTTGGAGCAAAGGCCTGTTGCGGCTTTGCTATATATAGACAGTAGGTCTTTTCTCCTGTTTATATGAATGATGTTGGATAATTTTGTTACCAAACTCTTTTATGTCCTAGATTCCGGATAAATTATCCTAACGGTTCAATAATAATAGTTGATATACATGACGTGAATATATCATTAGCCATTTGGAGAACTGTAACCCATTTCTAATATCCTACCATCTTTATCTGTACTTGGTTGCATCCGTCTAATCGTCTGGAGACTAATAGTTAGTTTGGCTGCATAACTAATTGGTTTCCCTCCTTTTTGCGCAACTCATGCTCTGTTGGAGCTCAGAATAAGAGCTTATTTGAACCATGACCTCTGATAAGCTAGTTTTAGAGTCAAATGGGGTGTTCCCTTAGAACATCATTTCCAGAAATAGAATGTACATGGAAAAGGAAAACCCCTGCATTCCAATTCTGGTACTCTTCTGCTTGCACCTCCCCGGTGCACCAGCTCCACGGGTCGGTTGTCGGCCATGTGGTCTTTTTAACCGGAGTTGAGGCTGAAATCTATTCGCCTTTTTAGAGGCTGCCAACTATGCCAGTGTCATAGACAATCTCTTCTTAGAACAGATGTGAGAGGTATTTGGTAGGGGAGTGACGTTCTTGGCACTATGTATTGTTGGATGAAGATGATCGTAAACAACCATCAGCGTTGGCTCAATGGTGTAAATCCCTAGTTAAGTCTCATGTGCGAGATCGATCTATTAGCGAGAGAATCTTAATACAACTTTCTTTTGGCCAGTGTCAACCACGTATTGTGAGCAAAAACAAAGATTAGTCTGGACATCTTGTGGTCTAACAAAAAAATATGATTGTGAACTACTATTATGATTATAAAGAAACAAGGAAAGATTTTGTGGGAACCCAAAAAATGAAAAGAAAGAGCAAGCACGTCAAATACAAGTCCTTACACGTATGTATATATGTATCTATAATTCATTGCACACGTTTATAAGAGACCAATGCTGTTTCCTAGTATAATCCAGGCGTGAACCTAGGGCCATTATGGTTTGCCTGTCTCAAAATGGCTTTGATTTGACCCTCCTCTGCACTTGATTGTTACTCCCTCCGTACAGCGTCGAATTTCTTTTCTTGATATTAACTTGCGATTGAATTGTTACATGGGTGTTAGGAGCTTGACCTAATAACTAGAAGTCAACTCACAAAATCAAATTACAAGCGTATACATTTACAGCACAGATGCAGCCACAGGTTGGTCCATGAACCCCAGCTGCGAGAAGCTGCCAATCCGAAAGGCTTTGGTGCCGTTTCTGAAGTGTGAGTTAAGACTTGCCTTGAAGCTTTGCAGTAGAGATCTTGTTTAGTAACCTGTCGTAGTTGAGCATTGCGCTCGCACTCTCAATTACCAAAATGATCTGCACAACAGAGCCAATCATGCAAAATAAGCGGAAGCAGAATTGAAGAACAGCAGAACTATTCTGTTGATATAAAAGGGTAAGTGACTACAATTCAATGATCGGGTTTCAGTCCATCAAGCTATATCAAGTTACTGTAGAAGAAAACACACGGCATTGAACTTATTGTAAGGAACAAACTAAGATTGACGTCGCAACCCATCAGGTTACATTGTCATAGATGCTTTCACATTGCATATCCGAACCTTCAAAATCATACTGATGTGTCTCCTATTTACATGAGAACAGTATAGTTGTGGAAAAAACATAGAAAAAGGCCCAAAACAAATTAGGGAAAATTTATGAAACAGAGATGCTCAAAAGGTGTGCAATACTTGAATAACATTTTGAAGTGCAGGGTTATGGATGCTACAAAAATAAGAAGCGAAACTGATCTTACTCATTCCAATCGAACAAGCACATTTTATTGAAGTGTTTCTTATGATCGTTAAGTAAAATAATAATAAATTAACTGGTTCAAACTGGAAGGAAAGAGAAGAGGTTGGGACTGAACTTCTTACAAGAAAAAAAGAAAAAGCATGATAAAATAAGACGGTAAAAAATAATATGTATCCACTCTAATTGATATCATGGAATCACCTCATGCGCAATCAAGCTATCAACAAGTATATATGAGTTGTAGTTCAGAATTATGTAATGCTATTGGTCTCAGATTAAAATCAAGGTAAACAAAACACTTTTAAGTTATAACGAGCAGCATACCTGCAGGCATGCATATGCCATAGCAGTCGCAAAATAGAAGTTTGCATTGCCAGTACCCTACAAAAGTCATGGATAAGTTACAATAATCTATGAGATATAATTCTTTTTGCCATCAAGGTAAGCTCAGAATAATAACGTACCCTCCATATCCATAGGTTGTGCATCACAGAGCTAAGGAGGGAAACCCCAATATAGCCACAGAAGAGGAAAAAGGAAAATTTCATATCTGCAAATGTAAGGTTGAAGGTCTATAAGACGCTAAACTCTGGAATCATAAACAGTAAAACAGGAGAGCTTTCCAACATGCCTGCTAGTTCATTAACAAACAATCCCAACAAGCCGAAGTATAGAGCTGAATCTCCAACCTAAAGCATAAACACCAGAAAGAGGAGAACCATTTAGATTATCCTAATTACAAACGAAAAAGATGATCCTCAAGGAAATGAATTTTTCTGACTGAAATGTATATAGAAAAAAATAGAGCTTCAATAAAACAAGAACTTACTGAAGGATAAGATTTAAGTATTGAGGAGATTGTAATGTACACGAAAGCCAAAAAGCAGGGCCGGTGCTTCAGGCGTATGGCTAATGGCAATATCATAAATAAAATATTGGCGTGGAACACAATCAGAAAGAAGTTCCTGAAAAAATTGAAGACTTCTGCAAAGAAATACCTGCATCAGGACATTAGACATGACTAAATTAGTACGAGCACTCTGTACGAGGAACCATCCAACAGTACGTATTTTAGGCAACTCTGAGCTCACCACAGAACACCAATATTAGGAGACAAATCTTCCACGGTGAGAATGAATCCATATGTTCTGCAAGACAATGTAAAGACATAAAACAATCGAGCAAACTCATCTTTAGCAATCACTTCAGATCAAAATCCTTCTCAATTAATTGGCCAATGGCATTTATTGACACTTTTAAATAGACAAGCACAAGATGAATCCAACATACAATTCCAACCACAATCTTATTTTTGTAGGAGGACAAAAAGGGCATTAGCTGATCTAGGCTCAAAGGGGACTTCACTTTAAGCAATAGAATAGGTTTGGTGATCTGGCTAGACTCTGGCGTTAGCAAATGTAACCTTGGCATAAAATAAAATCAAGAAAGAATTTGAAGTGACTATAAATGGCTTAATTATAATTATTTCCCATGAACTGCACAATCAACATTCCTTATTTCCTGTGGCAAAATGACATTACACATGATAAAAAGAAGAAACAAACAACAACAAACATATTTCGACAATGCCAAAATTAGTTTTATCTGTTGAGAATATATTATCAACTCCATATTTCCTTTTACTGCATATATGTAGTCTTGTTAATACCTTTTAAACATCTCTGACAAACCGCCATACTGTTTAACAGAAACACCACAAAGGAATAACACATAGGCCGACCAAACAGCAACCCAGAAAGTGAAGACCATGACTGGCCTCCATGAGAACATGGAGGAGGGTAAAGCCGGCTTTACTTCCTCTTGGTGATAATGGCCATCACTTGACGTGTTCTCTACAAATTTACTGTGCCTCTGCTGGAATAACTTCCTAGGAGGACCATCTGGACCATACCCTAATAAAAGAATTAGCTGAAATACAAACGCACAAATGACTAATTCAGAAGTCGTTTACAACTTACAACATAATTTCTACAAGTGACTTTCACTGTGGCAATTGAAAATCATTAATGCTGCATATAGAAAAGAGGGTGGCCAAGTGTGCATGAGGCTCCCACCTTTATTGGGTCCAGGAAGGACATCTCCATGTACAGAGCCTTCCCCCTTTTTTCAAAGAGGCTGTTGCCAGACCTGAACCCGTGACCTCCATCCAAGTCACAAGGCGATAACCTTTACCTTTGTGCCAAGGCTAACCCTCTAGTGCCACATATAAGAAATGAAAATACCTTGGGTCAGGAGGACAAACATACCGGAACAATAAGAATTGAAGGATAAAGGGATAAATGAGTTGCCATGACCCATCCAAAAGCTGCCAACGGAACTTTTCCTATTGTCCATCAAAGTTCAAAAACATATAGATCAATGAAACAAGAATAAATGAAATCCAAATGCTCGTGTGTATTGCCCATAAAAAAGTAATTCTTTAGGAAACGAAGATTATTTAGCTTCTTACCAGCACATGCTCCATACAGAGACAATATGATGACCAAATTTTCTATTGCAGATGTGGACAAACCCACACATGAAATTATTGTGAAAGGATTCCACAAGTACACAAGAGCAGCAACATTCCCGGAGGAGAGGAACTCTGGAAACAATACAAAACCTTTCATTAACTCTCTAATCAAAGACTATGTTGGGGACCTGATAGGGACAGACTGACAGAGATACAGCTTATATTCTAAACATACAAAGAACGAATGAAGTGCATCAAAGAACTTGGCATGTCAAAATAAAAGTTGAACACAGGTAATTACTAATTAGGCACATAATGAGGGCAGATCTTTTACAAAGACAAATTGATATCTTGAAATTCCCACTCCAATGGAAACACAATCAGTTAAGCTCAAATCTTTCCCACTATATTTCTCCGCAGTTATAAAATTTCATCTTCAAAGAGAACACTAAAAGTCAATAGTTAGCGGGTGATCATGAAGAGTCATATTATCTAAACTGCTATACTAAAATGTAGTTCACTCCAATATTCATATATTGAACCAAATCTTAGAATCTAATTGCTTGCTGCATCTTAAAAAATTGATTCTAACCCTACCCTCCCTACAAAGCCTCACATTTTACACAATTCATCACGAGTCACTGTATTTCGCTTACTTGAAATGAGATGATTTCTTTGAGTAAGTTAACACACCACCATATCCCAATTTTGAGTTACACAAGTCCACATCTCTAGCAATTAATTGATCCTTTTTGCTTCTCAATCCCCTTAGTAATCTCTATGTATACCCTTACTAAATGCATGGCCTTGGTAACCTATGCAAAACATGTTCTAGAATTACCTGAAGTTTTCAATTCTGCCTCAAGATCTAATAATTTCAAACTCTGATGGTATGCCCTCTGAAGTTTTTGGCCCGTAGCGCGAATAAGCATTGCACTGACAATATCTGCAATCACTAGTAGTAAACTGTATCCAAAAAATGTGTTGAACATTACTATCTCCACAGATGTTTGAAATTTCCAAAGGAAAAAAGAACAACTGAGAAAATTTGAGTCTCTTGAATAAGGAGTTATAAGTGCAGAACACACATATAAACATTTCCACATAAAAATTAGTTTCAGAACAAATTGAACTAGACCAAAGTACAACAATCTAAAAACATAATCTTGGCTTGTCCAATCAGGGACATTTGTTGCAGGCCCTGGTATGACTAGACAGAATATTTTCCCGATACTCTAATAATAATACTTCCTGAAGTCTGCTTTAAAATGATAGAATGGGTTTTTCGAAACACAAATTCCTTGAGATTCATCACAAATATTCATCATCACGAAAACTACAACGGAAGTTACAACAGTGGAAAGGTCATTTATACTAAGCAAACGTCATTAGGCATGCGAAGCATTCCAAGTTCTTTTTCTGGTATTTTATAGTGATGCAGCTATTAAACTTGCACTGAACTAACTACAAGTGCCTGAGTATATTTGATTTTTTCACCTCAATTTCCTTTCTGGGAAACATTTTTCTGCTTTGGCAAACAAAAGCTAAGCAATTCAACATAGATGCATTACCTGCATAGAAGATGATTTGGCTGTCCCTCGATTCTGCATCAAACAACCAAAAGATCATGAGGATACGAAACTTGTACAAAGTCCACATTTTTTTAGCATAAAATTCAAATTCAGTGAAGTTAATATAGAGCAACCATCATAATGAAGCTCGAGCATTACCTTTTAACAGTCAATGGCCCAAGAACTGACAACAACAAAGGAGAACCATGGTACATAGATCCTGATGATCAACAAACACAAATCAACTTACATTATAAAATATAAACACACAAAGCAGTTACATTCGAATTACGAAAAATTTAAACAATAAATCAAATCTAGACGCGAAATTGAACCTGCGTAAGGAGACATTGATGATTGCTTCAACCAGTAACCTTCGGCCACTGCAAACAAGAGGAAATCAAAATCAACAACAACAACAACAAATCTTTGAGCTTCAGAATTAAGAAATTGAGAGGTAGAGAGAGAGAGTACGGCGACGGAAACTGTTGACCGGAGTGGAGACCTCCGGGCGAGACGAAAGATTGAGATTTTGGGGGAAATAGATCAGAACAAGCCTGAAAGCGATTGATGCTACTGCGCAAATCCAGAAGCTAGACCTGTCCGTCGTCTTCTTCTTCTTGGTATCTTGCTCCTCCATTTTCAGATCGGCGACTGAGCCGAGAACTGTGACTGTGAGGCGTTTCGGCAAATCTCCAGAGCTGAGTGACGATGAAGAGACAAATCGCGTGAAGACGGCCGCTCTGTTAGAAGTACACGACGTCGTATAGTTGTGACTTTTATTCTCTTTTTCCGATAGAGATAAATTAAAATGAAAAATTCATTAATTACTGGACGTAATCTTGTGCGATGCACTGATTTATATTAAAATTTAATATAAATCAATTACTAATAAAAAATCAAGTCGGTATATGTTTTTAATGAATTTCAT
>JAYMSY010000342.1:0-12692 GCA_036897685.1 Monsonia emarginata | reverse complement strand
CCCTTGGGGGGACCTTGGGGAGGAGTGCCAAGAACTAGCTGGTAAGTTTGACTGCCTCTCCGTTCAGCACTGCTCACTGGAGGCAAATGCATGTGCTGATTATTTGGCTCACCAAGGAATGCTGATGAGAGTAGCTTATTTTTCTTATCATCCTTCTGAAAGCCTTGTATCAGCTTTTGGAAGAAGACAGTTGCGGTTTGAGTTTGGCTAGTTAGCTTTTGCTGTAGTTTTATGTTCACCAAAAAAAATTATTTTGCACTTGATAGCGAACAATAGGATGTAATTGTATTATTTTTTATTTAATCATGTTAAATTATAAAATTGAGTTTCTATTTTAGTTCTCTCGAATAAACCATCTTCTCCAAGTCTCTACACTACCATCCCTACCGTCCATGGCCGTGGGAGACGTGCCTATCTCCGCCACCATTTCAATTTCTGAAGTGCTTCTTGAGCTTGGTGAAGCTCAATTCCATCACAAACATGACATATTTTGAACAAAATAATGCACCAATGCAACACAATGGAAATCCCAAATTAAATACATCATAATAAATTGAGTACTTTTCTTTCGACATCTCATTCTCGTCCATCGGCTCCAAAACAGGCCTCATGCCCTTTCCTCTTCCGTTCCGAACCCAATTGCAGAATCTACGCCATATCCACACACTTGTCTTTTTTCTTTTTTTTTTCTATTTGTCCCTAGTGGTGGCTACACCGGAGACATCGAGGATGGTCAAAACGATGACGGCGATTGGTAAACAAGTCATGGTGCTTTACCATGACTTCAACGGATTTAAATTATTAGAATATATATTATAAAGAGATCTTTAACTATCAGGTTGAACTTGTAGTTGAATTTGTATTCTGACATGTTATCAGAGTTTGTCTCCGTAAGGGCACGAGTTCAAGTCTTAGGACCTCTAAAAATTTATTAATTTCTACTTATTTCTTATACTTTCTCCTTCTTTGGCATACCCCGCACAAAAATACACATGCAGTCCTTAACGGACTTGCTCGTGAGGGGGCATGTTAGAATATATACTATAGAACGTTTTTAGTTGAGTTGGTATTCTGAAATAAATTAGAATATATACTATAAAGAGTCCTTCAACTATCAATTTGAGCTTTTAGTTGAGTTAGTCTTCTGACGTAAATTTTGGTGTGATTTCTCTGTGTTTCTAGTTTTGATTGTCCAATTTGCATGATTTTGTTCTAAATTTCGAGTTGAATCCCGCCTCAAATTAGAAGGACATCAAATGGGGATTTGAGAGAGAGAGAAAAAATATTAGGGCGTGGATAAGGTGGAGGTTCAGCAAGTTCAAGAAGACAAGAACCAATTGAGAAATTGAAATGGTGGTGGAGAGAATGACGTTGGTGAAGATGGTGGTCGAAAAAGGGTCATGGCTGTGGAAGTTGAAGATGTAGTTGGGGTTGAGTTGAAGATGATGGTATTCTTATGCGATTCAAAAAAGTTTATGGTTAAAATATAACTAATTAAAAATTTTAAATGAATTTGTAATTTGAGATAATAAAATAAAAAGTAAATAATCAACAACTAAATAATTAACTAACCGTCAAAATTAACGAATTTGGACGACAACAACTAAATAATTAATTTTCCAAAATTCAATCACTAAATTGTTTAAATAAAAAATTCAGCAACTATATTGAGAAATCAATAAAAACATTTTACCAACTATCTATAAGGTAATTGTGTGTAACCAACCACTACAAATATTTTGTATTAATACGTATAAGAGTGAATTTATCACCACCATCACCATGAAACCAAAGTTGGATAGAATAGACAATGAGCACTTTATTTATTAATAATTAATATATTGCAAGACCGACTTAGAAATAATATGCAAAGATGGAGTGATGGAGGTGGTCGAACATTAATTAATCTAGGAAAGGAGCGGCTCGAAGTCAAACTCTGTGTCCGAATCATATTCGAACCTGACGGATTCTTCGGAACGGATGGGGCCTCCGCGGCGATTCGTGACGATACATACATTGTCCGTTACGGTGACGTCTTGGGGATCTGGCCCTAAACTTGGGCTGAATCCTGTGCAATTAAGTTTTATGACAGGTAGGTCACAACCAGCATGATTTACGACAATCACCAGCCACGTTGATGTCTCTTCGTATGTTCCTCCTCCTTCCCCTATCTTATCTTGATATATCTCCGCTCCGTCTTGAAAACAGTAACAATTTCCTGTAAATACTATTAATTAAGCTAAATTGAATTACGGTTTATTTCAATAATTTAAAATTTGAGTTAAACCCGATAACTGAAATTTGGGGGTGCACCTAAATCAAATGGCTAGGTGGTGTGGCCCACTTCTACTACAATGTGAAATCAAAACTTGTTTATTATGTCACTTTAACCCCATTTAAGGGTCTCTAGGTATGAATACTTTAAGACCCGTTCTTGATCAAGGGTTTTTAGGGGATAAGTTTACCCTTCAAATATTAGCTAATAAGGTTTTTGCAATGGGCTGCCAAATACAAACTTAGAGCTTCTAGCTGCAGCTTTATTTGGGTAAATACATAAATATCCAGTAGGATATCTGGGTTTGTAGAAATAAATATGATATTTTGGTACAGTAACTGAATGTCAACTAGTACAAGGAAGGGCATTGGAGTTGTGTGACCGGGCAAATAAGTGATTAATATTTGTATACATATGCTTACACTTTAAACTGTTTGAATTCTCATGTTGGTGTATCAATGACTATAGTTTTTTTTTAAAGGTATCAATGACTATAGTTGTGGCTTCACAAATAGTGTTTTTACTTCAACTACTTATGATTACATAATTAGGTTGGTGATAGCAATTGATTCTGAATTATAAACACCTCAAAAACTTAATTCATTAGTTACTTATTGCTTGATCAGGCTTGTGAAATCCCAGAGGCCTTATTGCCAGAGCCTTTTTGCCAAGAAACTCAGATAACTATTACAGAGGTGACACCTGTGGTTTCTCAAACAGAAGGCCACCCAACTTTGAAGAAAAATGGACTGCTGTCTGAAGCGTCCCATATAGGCCCATCTTTCAATCGACACTTCTCTCAGGAAGTTGTTGCTGAAACGGAAAATATCGTGTCGGCCCCGTCAGTTCTCCTACCTTCCGGACCTGAACCTCTTAATAGAAAACTTGTTGAGACCAGCCCACAGAAAGAATATGCTTGTCTGCATTTCAATGATGATGAGCTGGCAAACAAAGATAACAGAGGCGAGGTGGAAAGTTCCATCCCTGCTCTTCTGACTCCGCATTCTGCTGTTTCTTGTGCTTGCAAAAGCCCTGTGGTTAAGCAAGCTTTGCCTGCTGATAAGATTGTGGTAGGAACACCTGCACAGTTGACACCAAAGAGATTATTAGCCAGTTGTGAAGAGGTTAAGAACACGTTCAGCCAAAACAGGACATCAAGCAACCATAAGCCAGCAAAAAGGTGTTTGGAGTTCTTACATTTGGAAGATGATGCAGCTGTACTTGGTTCCATTGCAGATGACTCAGCATGCAACAAAGTTTTACATGATAGCATCCCTCAACAAGTCTTAGAAACGAAAGAAACATCGGAGGAAGAGAACTTTACTGTTTTTCCTGCTGCACCACCACAAAAGGTGCGTTTTGTTTGCTAATTTCCCTTGTCTCAAAATTTACCTTCATTGGTAGCTGAGCATATACCGCTTGCTCTTAAAAACTGGAGTATGAGTTTTATTCTTTTCACCTTGTATTTCCTTTACAATAGATTTAAGTTATTTTTACTTCATGCATGCATTATTCATCATGTTTCAGTTCCAAATGGATCGCTTGAATATATAATTCTATCATCATTTCCACAGATTATTGACCTGGGATTTCTGTGCAGGTAGTCGGGAATGTTGGTTGCCTTAGCAAGGATCAGAAGATAAGTGAGACAGGTTTGGCGTGGTCAGAGCTGTGCGCTTCATTGCCTGACTTTGTTGCTTCGATTCAGCATATATTCAAGTCTGCCAATAGCTCTTCAATGACAAAAGAGGAGCTGGTGCACAAGATAATTATGAATAATTGTGATGTGACAGAGAGAGGTATGTATGAATAATTGTTAGTACAGCCTGAGTGTACATTTCAATGCATTGGTTGATGACTTGATGTCATGTCACATAATTTGCAGGTGAAGCGGAAGAGCAGATTGAGCTTCTCGAGAAGCTAGTTCCAGATTGGATTTGCAGGAAGTTGGCACCTAGCGGTGATACTGTGTACACGTGAGTATATCAAACATCTCTTTGTGCATTGTATATTTGTTGATCTGGGTATGTTGCCATTTGTAACTTGAACACATTGCTGATGGTGAATTGTATTTATATATATGCTAACTATGTTATTGAATAGCCAGTGGTCTCATGGGTGTGCTTATTTGTATGGAATGGTTTCCAGTTTGTAGTCATAGTGATTGTTTGTTATCCTAAATGTTGGCTACTGGTGTGTTTTGTGCAGCATCAAGAAAGTGTGTGATTTGGGGACAATAAAGGCAGAGCTTCTTACAAGGTGAGAGAGTGCCCAACTATATTCATTCATCTGTTGATAAAAAGATGAAGTCGTGTATGGGCGGACATGAGCGGGGGAGGTATGACCTTGAGTCATGCAGCAAGTATATATCCATTGTCCCAAGTTAGGTTATTTTCATTTTTCTAATGTTTCTCTGATATTCTTGAACATGAAAAACCATGTAAGCAATGCAATGGAGGTGAGTTGATTGTTCTTGAAAATGACTAATCCTCAAGTTATCAGATTTGTATTTCTTGAAGATGAGTGAGTAGTTTGGGGGTTTGTATTTCATGCCATAAAACCTAAAGAAGAGAAGAGAAGACAAGACAAGACAAGCATGAAAATGACATCACACATCCCTTTCCACGTTTACATCTTCCTTAATTGGGCCAATACCCAATCAACACCTCCTTCTCTACTTTTCTCTTTCCTTCTCATCATTACCATTTACGAGTCTCTCTCTCTCCCTCACGTGTTCATTTCATGTGTTGCCTCATCCACTCTATTACTTGTAGTTGGAGTTGTAGTTAGTTGTGCCACTCACATTTTGATTGCAACCTCTTTACTAAAACCATGGAAAATGTTTTCAACTCTTTATTTTCCTTTTATTTTGTTTCTCAATTCTCTTTACTTTTAAATTAAATTATTATCTATCTCAATGTTTAATATAGCATTTTTTTTATTTGTGAAAACATATATATCTACTTTAATTGTATAATCAACTATGCGTGTGTGAGTATTATTTGTAAAATTTGTCATTTTGTAATTCTTTACGAAGTTTGCTACAATATATCGTTTCAAGTCGTTTTAGGTTCTCTTTACAAATTCGATTAAGACACCTATTTGGAACGAGGAGAGTAATTAATAATTACCTATTTGTTTTTGAGATGTTTAAGTGTCGTGATAATTGTACAACATTTTCTATACATGCTAATACTACAGTTTATGTGGCACATCAAAAAGAAAAATTCGAATCATAAATGCATATGTATAATACCATCGCTTGCCCCATTGATTTTTGGTGCGAAGAGTGTGGTTCATTCGATCTAGTGTGTGTGTGTGTATATATGTTAGAACAAATTAGTATTGATGTGTCATATCTCATAAGGTTATGTATCAGTTTGCGTAAATTATTTTGTACAACTCTTCATACGAATAACATTACTCCTCGTTTTATATTCAAAGACCTATTAATAACTGATTTAGAAGTTAAACAAGTTATAAGAGAGTAAACCTTGCCCTTACTTAAAACTGAAAGGCGAGGTCATCTTATTTATTACTCAATAATAAAACTAATACAGTTTTACCATAGAAAAAACATGGATACGTCATTGTCAGGAAAAAGAAATAAAAAAAGTTCGAGTATCAGTATTCAATTACCCATCTAGTCTCCTCCCCAAGAGGGTGCATAGGTCTCTTAATGGCCAAATTTTCAACTAATCTAGCTATAAGATATTTCTTTTTGAACCTCGTTCTTTACTTTAAGGCTACACTATTCTTGTGTGTGGGTTGATAATGATTTTTTGGTAGCTTACACGATTCTTTTCTATTTAGATCTCGTAGTGTATTAAGTGGATCCGTTTACATTACACATTTGACATTTTTAAGTCGTTTTTTTCTCATTCAGACTAATTTTTGCTTGCGCTGACCAAATATAATTTGTATCTAATTAGATCTGAATATTAATTTTTCCGTGAAATATACCGCACACAGAAGCTCACCAAAACTTACACTACTAATCCAACCATATTGGTTCTCCGCACTTTGGGGCACTTTAAAGTTTCATCAGAGCTGTAATAAAAAAAAGTTCAATTGGAGGTTGTTCTTCCTAATGGCTAATGCATGTTCCCCAACATTGCATCATAATTAAAAACAAAGCAAGCACCAAAAAATAAGGCAGATGAGTAGTGGTTTCATTGTGTGTCGGAATGGGAGTGATTGGGGATTAATTTAGATTATTCTTAAACAATGTACCAATTAAATATCAAGTTAAATTGATGGCCATGTTCTTCGGGATTCAATATAATTAAAAAAACACTACAAATAAAAGAGAGAGATAAAAAGGATGGAAAAAAATAAAAGTGTCTATTGAAGCCAAGCTGTTAAAATAATAGAAAAGCGAAAAAGAAAGACAAAGCCAAGCTGTTCCATTGCATCCACCTCCTTTGCCTTGGTGTGAATGCTCATCATGATCGTCCTCAATTTTAAAAATAAACAAAACCATATTTAATATTAATTATAGTTTATATTTGGAATAATTAATTAAGATTCACTTTCATAACAATAAATTAGTACAAAGGGAAAACAAAAACTAATGTCGCTTCTTCTAATGTTGCTTCTATAAATGTCACTGCCACAACTATTATTTGTTTTTCTTTTTTGAAATGACACAATTATTTTAGAATTAAACCCATATTGTTGTTGGTTAAACAAAAATATCTTGACAAAAAAAACTAGAGTTATTTATTAATGTAGTATAATCTTTCAAATCATGTCTGTTTCAAATTATTAAGGGTTAGTGGTAATAGAAAATTAATTTGTGAATATATTTGGAACACTTACATAATTGAAAATTCCATAAAAGATTTCTAGAAATTTCATTATTGGATCAGAAGTTTATACTAGATAGATTACTACAAATAAATTTGAACATATGAAAGATTTATCTACCAATTATATGTTCTTTTTTTCATGTATAATATAGTTTTAAGTTGATATTCTTTTGTTTTTTCAGGGGTCATTCATTTAATTTTTTTAATTTGAAATCATTTTATTTGAATAAATCAAATTTTAGTGAAATTTTTTGACATCCATTGTGCCTTTTAAAATAAAAATATCGATTATAGGCAGCACAATCCAAATCTTCAAAAAAAAAAAATAAAAAAAAATTAGCATTTGGGGAAAACTGGAAAAGGAAAGAAAAGCTCTAATTCAACTCTTGTTTTAGGCTTCCTATAAATTTATTAAAAAAATTAAGTTTCATGATGCATTTATTTATTTTTTTAAGATGAAGATCATACCTGAATTTTAATACGCATTTTAATGATTCGAACTCATATTTACGTTTAAACCAAGAAATATTGAGATAGAAAAACAAATACTAATGGACTGAATTTTATCATTTAGATTAAGAGTTTGTTTATGTGCGAACTAACATAATTTTATTCTCTTAAAAAAACTCAAATGTGGCTGAAAAATTATGATAATAAAAAACAAAAAACACAAAAAACAGTAAAAATTTCGCATGAGTTATCTCTCCGTCTAATTTGTTTCTTCACGTAAGTTAAGAAAAATAATTTACATATTAAAAATGACAATAATATTTTTATTTAATAACATGACACAATTCCATATTATTTAGATGATAAGGATTAGAAGAAAACTTTAATAAACAATTTGCTAAAAAGAAAAATATAGAGGTTCACTTGTCTACAAGAGAGAGAAAATTTGACTCCACAGGCTTAACCATAGTAACAAAATTGACACCATTAACTTACTTACTGAAGAGAGGGGAGGTAGGGAAGGCACGTGACAAATCGTCCTTAACCACCAACATCCTCTGAACTTGGCGAGTCACACTGACACTCCCTTCCCTTACAGATTAAATTAAATTAAACTAAACCAAATTAATAAAAACAGAATTGTTTTAGTAAAATAGAGAAAAGGAGCAGTAATTGGGATCTGTGCACTAATGATGAGATTGCCGTGACAGTGTGTACAGTAAGTCAGTACTAATATATAACTTTGTCTTTTTTTTTCTTTACAAGAGTATAATATAAGTGTATAACTTAGTGTTTCTAAACTAATCTCATCTCATCTCTGAGGTCAATAGGTAATTGTACTATCCCTCAGTCACGTGACCTGATCCACCCGCACATAATGTTAATACATTCCGATGGAGTTAAATAGTTAACCCAAACACAATTCACAGGCTTTCAGTTGGATGCTGAGTTAAACTTGAGACATGATAACATACGAGAGATAAATGGTAGAAAGTGAAGCATAAAAGTGTGAATATTTCATTTTTACAAATAGTCAAATGATACACATATTTTGGAACGAATGGAATAATATTTTAGTCTTGATTGTACATGTCATGCTAATCTATTTACATAATCGTACTGTGTAGACACGATTAAATGAACATGACATGTTTGATTTAATTATTTCTATGAGTTGTGTTGTGTCGTGCTTAATAGGTCAAACACGAGCACGACCAACTCCATTAATCATATTGGATTTTCAATCCAAATATGACTCGGATTCTTATATATTGAATTTTAAATTCAAACCGATCTATCTCGTGTCATGTTCACGTGTTGTGCATTAAATTATCAGTCTTAATTACTATTCTTTTCAGTCTAAAATAAGTGTTCCATTTGACTATGTATAAAAATAAATAATTATCACTTATGTACTTCGACTTTTTATGTACAACCATATCTTCATTTTATATCAGGTATGAAACAATATAATTGAGAGGGAGGGAGTAATAAATTAGCTTACCAAATTACTAATAAAATGACTCTTATCTCAGAAAAGAAACCATGTTTAAAATTAAGACACTTGAAAATTACAGTACAAAACAACTTAAACCAAAGAAAACACAAAACAGTAGTACTTTATTTACTTCAATCTTTTACAGAGATCTTTATATCGGATCGGGTCAAGAAAATACGCGGGTCGGATAAAGTTGCGTCAAACGCCGTTATTCCCGCCGCGACGGCGTTTGTAACGTCGTCTCTTCCGAACGTAAAATGAAAAGAAAATAAAAATATTAAGAACAGAAAAACAGAACGCAAGTAACAGTATAAAGATCAGGCGAGGAGGAGAGAAGAAAGAAGAGAGAGAAGAAGAAGAAGAGACGGCAAGAGAGAGAGAGACAGCGCGGCTTCTACTCCGACCTACAGCCCTCTCTTCCGCCACACCTCACGGCTCTTCTTATAATTACGATAAACAAGATAGATCGAATTCGTCCAATTGCTTGATCCAAAGAAGATTCTGATTTCTAACTACAACATAATCTAAATCCACGGGAAGCGAATTGGAGCATTCTGGAGCTGAATTTTGCTTCGAATTCATATCGAATAGGTATGTATTCTGTACTCTGTAGCTGAATTTTGAATTTCACGTTGTTTAATTTTCTTGACTGAGATTCTATAGTACAAATTTTGATGGCACACCGAAAATTTTCCAGAATGTGCCGGAAAAGAGCGCCGGCGAATGAGCCTCCGGTAATCTGAGAGCGAATTTTGAATTCAACAGCAAACGGTACTGATAAGAGACGTCGATTCGTAGAATTCAGGTCTCGGCTTCTGAATTTTCCGTTCTGCTGGTGGAGAATTCTGGTAAATTTGTTTTACAGAATTCGAATTAACGACGACGGAGAAAGTAAATAATTGAGCAGGCAATTAACGATGGAGCTTCCTCAACCCCGTCCGTACGGAACTGAAGGTAATTTACAGAAATCAGATTGCTATTTTTGATATACTCTGATAGAAAATTGTTCGTCGTAATAGATCTTTTGAGCTTACTGTGAATATGAATCAATTGAATGTGATTTTGGAAACATAAACAGTTGCGTTTCTGTTTTGGTTGTTGCAGGAAGGAAAGCAACGCATGACTTTTTGTCACTGTACAGTCATTCAACAGTCCAACAAGATCCAAGCCCACCTTGTCAAGGTATTTCTTCCTTCTTCCATTCAAGATCCCAAAAATAATGTATTTTTGGTATTTTTTTAATTTTATTTTTGTTGCTTTCCTTATTTTTCATATCCATTTCAATCACTACTCGTAGTTTAATCCTTAAAAATTTTAAATCTGGTGACGATTTTTTTTTCTTTTTGTGTAATCATTTAATCTGAAATTTCTGGTACATAAATTAAATTGACGATAGTGGGAGCACGTGATAACAATTTAATGATGGATCTGGGCCATGAAGTGGGTGGGCCATAGTTTGGGTGGGTTGCCGAATCCGAAAAAGAAAGTGTTAGCCATAGCATAGCAGTTGGTAATAAGCACCATCAGATTAGCATGAGGGGGGGTGTTGTTGGGTCCCATTAACGACCTCGACACGTGATTTGACATCACAATTCATAACTTGTGGAGCTTGGAGCATATGATAAAATATGGTACCAACAATTCACAAATTTACATTTCTATGGGAATATTTTCATCCGGTTTTTTACGATCTACGCGTGGATAGGTAAAATTACGTGATTCCGTGAATGAATCTGTACCCCTTGCAATGGGGAGACAACATAAAGTTGATCGTAACTTGGTGTTACTACATAGTACATAAATCTTCCGCCTCAATATTCATTTTTGAGTAGGCATACACTTTACGGTATGATACTTTTAGGCTTTTCATGTCACACAGACTAATTCTCGTTCGAAGCGTTCAAAACTTAGTAATAAGTAATCATTGAAGTGAGTTTCACTTCTTCATTCAAAGTTTTTTTTTTCACAAAGTGAGATTAACATCAGTCAATTGTGTCAAATTTGGTTGATGCCTCAATTATACCTTAAAACTTCATCACAAAGTGCCTAGCAAATGGACTAAGAATTAATGGGCCCAATAACAAACTGGTTTTGATATTGTATTACTAGAATTTAAGCAACTCAAAACCTTAAACTGTTAAGTGGAAAATTTAATAAATATTTTAAGAGGTTACTTAATCTATATTATACCCATGATGTCAAACAAGTTCAACCATTAGATACATTATATCATCTAAGGGTTTGAAGCTCGTAACCCTTGGTGTATGTCGGATTTTGACATACATTAGAAATACTCTTAATATTTGAAACAAATTAAATATTTTTTCTTTATTTTGATGGGAAGGAGTAAATGACTGGAACTTTCTTGCAACTGTTCATACAGATTTGTGAATTTTAACTACTGATCATGCGTTTTATATTAAATTTATGACATTTTTATTAAAGCAACTGCAACACCTGTAATTTATGGCATGTCAAAGTTTGATGTTGTTGCTGTTATAGGTCACAATTAGATCTTTGGAGATGAAATATTTTTTTTCCTTCTTCAATATGGGCAGCAGGTGCATATCTGAAAACTCATGATTTTCTACAACCACTGGAATGCATGGGCAGGACTACTGCCAAGGAAGAATCAAGAACAGAGGTATCCGCTATTGAGAAACCACCACCTCCAGCACCGCCACCTTCAGTCGAGCACATTCTTCCCGGAGGGATTGGGACTTACACAATAAGCCACATTTCATACTTCAATCAAAGGGTTCCAAAGCCAGAGGGGACAGTATTTACGGTTGCTCAAGTGAGTAATGCAGATAAAAACGTTGACGAGAACTCCAATTGTAGTTCTTACTCTGGCAGTGGTTTTACATTGTGGCAAGAATCTTCTGCCAAGAAGGGAAAGACAGCGAAGGAGAATGTTGGGGAAAGACCCATTGCAAGAGGTAAACTTGTCTCTCTGAAAATGTTAATCCATGTTTGTAAATTGTAAAGAAGTAGATATTACAGATATTGATTTGCCGGCTATTTTATATGGACAGAAGGTGTAGAGAAGTTGGGGAATTGGACACCAGAGAGACCAGCACAGTCATCTTCCAACAACCATTGCAACAGCTTCAGCTCTCTTTCTTCCTCCCAGTTAGTTGCTTTCTCCTTTCATCTTCATATATGAGATGTCCATTTTTTTTTGCTTTTTTACTGAACTTTACGTAAAATTTAGCCAAAAAGTAAAAAAAAAAAAAGAGTTCTCTCGGCAAGAGGACATATCCTCTCGCCGAAAGAACATTTTCACGTTGTCATTTTAGACTCTATCATTACGAGAAACTGATTCTAAATATGTGAGACTCACTTATTTGCATTCGGCATCTCCATAAATATCTTCCCACCTCATAACAAACATTGAGATGTGTTTCAGTTGATCAGTTGCTTCTTTGATCTGTGGCCATTCATAAAAACAATATTGTTCTCAACCACCAATGTGACGGTCATTGTCATCTTCGTACTAATTCAGTAATTCCAAAAGGATCGTTTAACTGTCACCACATGAACTAAACACCCAACTCAAGCAATTGGTAAAGCTAAAACTCAAAACACCCTTATGCAAACGACAATATTTTGTGGTCAATTATATGATCCTTTGTGTCATTTCTTGCATGACCGTGTG
>JAYMSY010000341.1:0-12712 GCA_036897685.1 Monsonia emarginata | reverse complement strand
ATGAGGAAGCTTGGTGGGCTAGTTATGGGGTTAACTAATAATAAGAGAGAATGAAATTGTTCAAGAAAAAGAAATGCCTTGGGAGCTTGTGTATATAACATTAGAGACTTTTTTTTATGATACTCACACACGCAAACATTCTGTTAAAACGTGTCTCACACATTCTCGAACACACAATCAAAATATTATGAAAGAGCGTATTGACGACTTAAATCATCTAGAACACAGTAGTAGGGACTTAAGAGATTGAATTTCAGCAAACCATCCAAAAAAAACTAGGGGAGAACTTTGAATTTATAACTTTTAACTTCAATTTAAGAATATATTATAGATTGTTTGACATGTTCACAAGAATAAACCACACACTTTCAATCATTTAGCTAACGAAAAACAAATTGTAGAGTGTAGACTAACGAATTTCAAAGCAATTATGATAAAAGTAGTGACGTTCATACTGTTTCATGTTGCAAGCTGGCGAGCATAAAGTAATACTAAAATCAAATGCAAATTTGTGTACCAGAAAAGAAACGAATAACTTTATAACTCAAATCTGCTGAAAAAAAAGCACTCCGATCAAACACACACATATATAGGTCAAAAAAAGTTACCACAATAATTCAAGTTGACCCATGTACATGGAGGGTATCATCACATGTATAGTTGACTCTCACTCACTAGATTTAGTCATTATTTGAGTTCCTAAAATTACCAACACCATGATCAATTTTCACTCAAGTGCTCAAATTGTGGATCACAAAAATGGGGCCATAGAAACCCCCATAAGGACATACAAACTAGGGCCATGGAAGCAACCAAACCTCAACAACAATATCAATCAGTCATATGACCCAAACCTAACCTTATTTTTCAGTTCCCACAAAATATAATTTTTGAGCCATAAGATTAAGTGGTAGGGTCCAATCAATCCATCAAACGACAAAACGTTATTTTTAGTGCTAACGTCAAATGTGATGCATAGACTAGCTTTGATTTCAAATTTGTGTGAATGTAATTTCAAAGGAAAAAAATTAATATTGAATGTAGATTTTGTAATCAAAGTCTTGAAATTTGAAATCTTGAATTTAGGTTAGATAGGTACTTCTATTAAAACCAAAATTTCAAAAAAAAAAATTAGAGTGTGTTGGTCTCAAACATCAATAATCACAAACACTAAAAAAAATCACACTTTTGTCATCAAGGGTATCTCAATGGTGCAACCATTACTGTTGTTGTCAAACCCGAAAGACGGGGCTTATGAGGCGTCACAGTCATTGCACGCAATAGGCTATATCTGCAGTTAGTTATGGCCGTGATCGTCAGTTGGTTGGGTTGTCACATGACCAACTACCTGAATAAAGAAAATGATTAATAATCATTCGGTTGGTTTGTCATTGAGACCAACCGAACCACTAAATCGTGTTTGGCAACCGATTATTGAACTCAGCAATCGTGGCAGCTACCTACGAAACACGGGTGGCTCTGCAGCCGATTCGCGACCACCACTATGGTCAAACTGAGTATTGTCTAACAACCCTAAAAATCTAAATCCTTCCCCTTTTGGACAATATTGTTTTTACTTTTCTACATCTTTTTGTGTTTTTTTTTTTTATGAATGAGGAGGATATTGTCCTGCTCCGGCAGAAGAGTAAGTAAAAATTATGGATTTGAATCTGGATTTGGATTTGGATTTGGATTTGGATTTAACAGCAGTTACAGCACCCAAAATCAAACCCGTCACCTCTGGAGGGTCAGGGCCCTGGCGAGGCCCAAGTTCGACTCACGTTATCTCTCACCCATATAACCCAAACCGAATAGAAGAAGAGCCTAATAATTTGTATCTCCATTTCTCCTTCTCTTCCTTTCCTCTGCGCCTGTTAACCCTAAACTCCATCTCAATTTCGATCTTCTCTACTCAAAATCCCTCAGTCGTCGAATTGATCAGGTAATTTCAGCCCTTTTCTGGTTATTTGATCTCGCACCTTACCATTGTTTTTCAATTCTGCATAAAATATGTTGATTTTCTTATGTTCTTGTGCCCGATCTGCTACGGATTGGAACTTTTTTGCCTTTTGTTTTAGCTCTTAACAATTCTTAGATTTGTTAGTATCGATGCAATCATTTGCCTGAAGATCTATTGCGTAACATAAATTGATGACTAAAATTTTCTGTTTTTTATTCAGCCCAGCTACCTAATGTTCGTGGGATCTAATATTTTAATCTCTTACAGTGATTTATTTTTATTTATTCAAAAACTGAGTAATAGATTGAGGGTCCTAAATTACTTTGTTATGGGTATGAGGTATTAGGATTTTTTCTACACACATCAGTGATACCCCTTAAAATTGTTATGTTAATACTCATCTGAGCTTTAAGTTAAAACCTTTTTTGGTGGAATTAATTTTGAACTTAAATATATTCTTACCCAGAATATTTATTATCTCAAAGATTTGGATTGTGTTGTTTTTATTTTTATGGTTAATGTTCCTTTAAATCTGCAGTAGCTTTCTTGTTTCTTTGGTGAAGTGCGAAGAAATATCAAACTGTTAAGAGAAAGCAACATATAATTGCACATTTGTGATTAATGCCAAATTTATCATCTCCGCTCTTATATATTTCCCTCTTTTCCTGTTTTGTATCTTACCAGGAGAAATGTCTTTCACACAGACCTACCATTTGCACGGAGGAGGCACTGTATATGATGACTATTGGCCATCTTGTAGCAGAAATGGCAGTGGGATCCCAAACAGGAAGAATATTCATTCGAGGAATAATAACAGCTACAATGACTTTTCAAGAAACTCTAGGGATCTTATGAATAGTTCTAGTTATGGCCAACCCGATGGTCCACCATCTTTGAAAAGGAGAAAGTTTTCAACTTCTACTTGGGGTGAGAGTGCTAGGCATTTTGTGCCACCCACTACATTTGAAAGTGCTCCATTAATATGCAACAACCCAGTTATTCCCCCTACAAGCTCATATGTTGGTGTTTCTTCATCAACCACTAGCAAACGTAATCGATCACAACTTGAAGATGAAGAGGTTGTCTTTATGTCTAGGGATGAGATAGAGAGGTGCTCTCCCTCTAAGAAAGATGGCATTGATGCTTTACGCGAAGCACATTTGAGATACTCGTATTGTGCCTTTCTTCAAAACCTTGGGATTCGGCTTGAGTTGTAAGCTCATTTTATCTTCATATTTGTTTAAATCTTTTAATCATATTTTAGTTATTGGCTTACTCATTTAATTTAGATTTGTTGGAAAATAGGGTTACAAATTACATGTTTATTTGTTATTGACCATAGCATTATACTAATTTCAAATTATTATGTATCTTGCAGGCCACAAACCACTATTGGCACCGCCATGGTCTTATGTCACAGATTCTTTGTCCGAAGATCACATGCTTGCCATGATAGATTTGTGAGTTTTCTAATTCTAATGCATGTGTTGCTGTGAGGATTTGTCGTTTTTCATATAATGTTTTGCAAGAACTTATAGCTATATTGAGGCTAAAAACGACAATGAAAAAATGCCATGACAATTTTGTAAATAAATCAAACTTTTTGTACATTCTATCTTGAGTAAAAAATTACAATCGACGATGTGAGAATGGTTCTTGAGGGCTGTCTTCTCCATAAGCCCTAGCTCTTCATATTGATGTTTTCGTTGCTCTTGCTATCAGCGTGAGAGAATGGATGAAGTGATTGATTTGCTTGTATCGAATATGACCGACCAGTGAATTTCAATTATTTATTATTTTCATATCAATTTGTTAACTTCTATTTAGTATAATAGTTTAAAATAAATTTTGATACACATTTGGCATCTTTTTCATCATAAAAAGTAAATGAATCTCCCAAGTTTTCTGGGTAGGGTACCTAAATAGTTTCTAGGTCCAATTAACCGCCCAAAATAGATCAAACTCCAAAGTCAAGGCATCTCTTGTTACTTGCACTAAAAAACGTACTTAGGTGGAAATGGGAGTTGTTGCTATTGAACCCACCTCTAGTGTGAGATGAGCATCTTAGAGAGGAAAGAGAAAAACAAGTGTGCGAAGTGAGCAATAATAAAGTCCAACCCTTGCCTTGTGAGCATAAACTTATAATTATATTCACAATGAGTGGTGTCATGATGTGATTGTTCCACGAACATGCACCAATGGGGCAACGAAGAAATGGAGATGATGTATGACCTGTCCTGGGTCACCATTCCGATCTGAGTAGTAGCCAAGAGCAGAGACACTGTGCACCTGTCCTATGCCTTATAGAACGACAAATCCCATGTTTGTATATTGTCTTGCTTTAGTGCTCATATTTGTGTCTGATCCGTGCTCCATAGTCCATAGTCCTCAAGTCCCTATTCTTTCAGTGTCTATGCTTTTGTCTGTAATTTCAGCTTTTGATCCACACAAGAAACAAGAATGAAGTTTGCGATTTATTGCATGTATTATTTTTGCTGATACTGTTTTGTCGTTTGTAATTCTCTATGATTTGAGTCTTGAGATGGAGTTTCTACTTGTCTTTTATATTCTATAGATGATGCTTTTGGCTAAAACAAAAGCATATTCCTGGTTAGATTACTCATCCAGTTATGTTTCAGTTGATTGCTACTGCTGCTCTTTTTCTTGCTGCGAAGTCAGAGGAGGCGGCACGTCCTTTGAATGATGTATTGCGGGCATCTTGTGAAATTTACCATAAGCGGGATATCACATTCTTGTCCTATTTGCTCCCTATTGTGAGTAATTACACATCCTTTCTTTTATCTTAAAAAGTATTAGTAGTAATACTAATGAAGATGCTAAATTACAGTATTAGAACTGTATTTAGAATGGTGTTATAGGGTATATTGTAATTAAAAACATCACTTGTACATATATGAATGTCGCCTACTTCTATGAGCACCTGTTATTATAAAAAAATTGCATGGTTCCTAATATGGATGCTTTTGTTGGATTTTAGAAGCAAAAGTTTATTTGTTTATTTTTGTTTAGTTGCCATTTGTCATAACGAGAGTTGTGCATTGAACAGGATTGGTTTGAGCAATACCGAGAACGGGTCACCGAAGCAGAGCAATTGATATTAACGACCCTAAACTTTGAGCTTAATGTTCAACATCCTTATGATCCTCTTACATCCATTCTTAATAAACTAGGTCTTTCACGACCTGTTTTGGTGGATCTGGCATTAAGTTTGGTCAGTGCAGGGTAAGATTTATATTTCCAACTATGCAGTAATTAGATATATTTTGATAGATTTCCCGATCCATTATAAGCGAGGTTATTTCAGTTGACTTTTGGGGTATAGCTCATGTCAAATTTCATGTGGTTTTAGTATGCTTTACATGGTTTTTTTGTGTGGTCCTACTCCATCTTAAAGTACCGGTTTGGATTATGCTATTTCTGCCCCTACACCTGTACATGGTAGCTCAAGTAAAAATGTAATATTAAAAATAGTAACTCATAACATGCAATGATAACTGTTCTGCAAATATTTGGACTCCATGATGTTAAAATTTGACTCAGATTGCAGACGTGTGGATGTTTGAAGGTATATAATGATGTTGAGGAGGATGCACTGGTTTTCTTCTTTTCCTCTTTTCTTTCCTAAACAACTAGTCTGCATGCTTTATCTGATTGCTATATTGATTTGTTTGGCATGGCATATAATTGCAGGGTTTACACAAGATTAGCGTGCTGGCCTGTATGATATTCTTAGCTGGCGGGTTGATATGCTGGTCATGGAAAGTTTTGTTTTCCATCTGATGTTGAACTGCTGATGTGTTGTGAATGTCTTTGCCATTAACATTACCCACACGTCAACCTTGTTCTTTGGCTATCCAAGATAGTCACAGAACATAAGGCCAGTGATCATGTCTTCTCATTAGTTTCTGTTTTGAGTTTGGCAACTCGAGCATCTGAGAGCAAATTTAGTAAACTTGGCTGGCCGCCTGTTATTTCTACAGGTCTGAATAACTCTTGACTAGGCAGGGAAAGAAATGGCTATGCCTGTCACTTGGTTCTTTTGTCAGTAGAAGTTGTATGCCATGGCCTTTGATTTTAATGGCTCCTGTGGGAGGTGAGAATCTTGAGATTCTGATTGCTTGCTTGGCCATGTCAAACAGGCATGTGGGCACCCAATCACTGACAAGCAAGACTCGTAGAGGTCGAGGCTACTGGGGTTGAGCTATTTAACAAATATGATAGACTGTGTCCAGGGACGGAGCCAGAAAGTTTTGTCAGTGGGGGCAAAATTGTTAAACTGACTGGTAATAATATATGTTTCAAGTTATTAGTATCAAATTAACAAATTGAGTGGGGGCAAAATTAAAAATATGAGTAAGAATTATTATAAAAATCATGAAAATACAAAGAATAAGATGGACCAATTTTTTTTGAGTGGGGGCAATTGCCCCCACAAACTCATGAGTGTCTCCTTCCCTGACTGTGTCTAAATGTTGCCTTGGCAGATTTCATCGAAATCTCCCCCTTTGCTTCTGACTTTTCTTTTATTCTTCCAAATATGTTGTTCATGGCTATCTTACTGGTGGTTTTAAAAGAATCATGCTAATTGACTTCAACACTTTCAAATCCTTTTTTTTTTCCCAACACACGTTGCAGTATTCTAGTTCAAATTTGCCCCCTTCTTTTTTGTTCTTATTCTTATATTGGGGAACAAAAGCTTTTGAATTATATCAAATTTAATCAATGCATTCATAGGGTGATTCTTTGCCCATGCACTTTTATCTCATTTCAGTAACAAAATGAAAGGATATGTATTACAACTTTCTTCTAATTTGTGTACCTTGCAAAAAATAACAATATTTACAACTGATATCAGTCTGCCTCCTTGTTAGACAATTAGTTTTCTCGTCACGATTTAGGCTATTTAAGGAGTTTAATTGTTTCTGAAATTTTGGGAATTTAAGTTCCATTGTTTTTTTTTTTGGTAGGAGTGAAATCTCTTTTGACTTTTTCCTTCACCTGGTTTAACATATCTACAAGGAAATTTGATGTTTCGATCTTTGGTCTCTAGACTGCTTTCATTTTTACTGCTGGCTGTTATAACTAATTTGAAGACTCATCTTTTGTTTTTTGCGGTCATACACACACCTGTTTTCCTACAGTTGGCAGTCACATTTCAGCTTTCTCTTGGCTTCATTTCTAGTCTAGATTTGTGATTGGTTTTCCATAGTGTTTGGTATTGCAGTCTGATAAAAAAAAAAAAGAAATCTGACAGTTGCATTATGCTTAGTGCAACATTAGTAACTTTATTGAATCGATCCTTTCAGAAGTTTAGTTACCCATATACAAGATAGAGTTGCTGATAAAAAAATATTCAGTATATAATTAGCAATCTAAAGAAAAAAGAAATATATGGAAGGTTAGTGCATGAATACATACTTGGTATTCCACTGTCATGGTGAAATAGTTTGTAAATAAATTAAACGTTATGGTTTCCGTCTTTTTGGTGTTCTGCTGTAGTGTTAGAAACATTTTGTGTCACCGTACCTTGTCCATTTGTTTATCTTGTCGCAGGATAGTTTATATTTGTGTTCTAACTGAAACTTACATTGAATGAACAGTTCCCATGCCAGTGGTTTTGTGGATCAAAATAGAATTCACCTGTGAAGTAACATTATTAGCTATATAATTGTCCTCAAATTAAAGTTTTTGAAATAGCTATTTGGCCGTAATTTATTATGCTTTCTACCCGGGAAAAATTTATGGACATTGGTCTATTTTCCCTCTATAAGATTTGAACTTAATCATATGGTCTGATTCGGAAATGACATGAAATTATGTAATCAACCCACAATTCTCGAGATACCTAGACAGTGCAGTTTTTTTTGGGGTAGGCAATAACCGCAAGTATTGGGATTAAAACCAGTGACCTCATACCTAGATAGTGAAGCTATAGCTGCAGTGTCACTGGGTGCTTCTCAAAATTGCAGACCTTTTTTTTTTACGTTTTTTTGGGTGATCCATGTATTAATATCGTAATCAGCCTCTATTCCTGCTGCTGCTGCTGCTACTACTAAGTTCCAAGTGCTAGGTTCTACTACATCATGTTACTGAAAGTCACTACTACCTAATTACTTTATACGAAAAGTTCCACACCGTGCAGGTCTTTTAAGTTCTAACTACTCACATTCTCTATTCCTATCTATTTTTCTGTCAGTGGTCAAACTAATTGAACTAAGTAGAACGTTTTTCATACTATCATGGAAAGCTTACTCGCAAGTCTTCATTATGGCCTCTATATATGCCTATTTTTTCCAGTGAGTTGAATAGCAATATTTTTTCTACTGATAACTTAATTATCAACAAAATTACTTTTTTCTCATATATTTATATACGTGCGGGTGCCCCTCATATTTAAGTTGATTTTCAGTATCTGGTATTCTTGCATTTTCATTTGCATCCATACACGTTCATGACTTGAGGGTGTGGTTGTTGTATCTCTAGTAGAACTGGTATATTAGAATTTACCTAATTCACATACTAATATTTTTTACAGGTAAGTCCATCTAACTAGCTATTACTATTTATGCTACCATTGTTTCCTCTAATTTCCCTATAAACTGAAAGTGTTTTTATTTGATTCTCTCCACTACCAGTTTTCTAATTTATTGCTTTTACATTAATGTAATATTGGGACATGTTGGGGATATATGTGCATAATAGCTGGTATTGTTCAAAATACATGTGCTCTTGAGGCTTCTTCATCAAAAGCAGTCTGATCTTCATCGATGTGTATACTTGAAGGCTGTTTCTGGCACACCGGGCATTGATGATGTTATTGACTAAGTTTGGTTTCAGTTTTGTGAGTCGTATCCTGTCACGCCATAGTGTACCCCCTAAATGGGTCTGTTTATAGGCACACATTAATGGGGAGAAAAAAAATCTTGGGATTTGAGTCATCCTTTCCCACCACAGCACCAAGTATTCTTTTTGTGTGGGTGTATGATGTTTGGTTCCACCCACTAATCATGCAACATTTGCAGGTTTTCATTTTAGAAAGATGTTTAGCTGTCAAATTGTAAACAATAATTGACATATGGTCTTATTTCTTTGTTTTGCGGCACAAAAGCATGCATTGTGACAAGCCTATCCAGATTTGACTATCAAGGCAAAGATTGTAGCATGTGCGTTTTGAATAATTTGTTTGCAACACTGCTACTTGCTACTTGCTGTTAGCTTTCTCAAATGAATTGCTTATGTTTCGGGAGTTAGAAAAGACCCTTCCGCAGAATTGGGCCTGGGAGTTGGTGTAGTCTCCAAATGGGTATAACATGTTTACTATAGTATTGGTACACTATCCGCAACTCTGCAGAGATTCTTGGAATATATTCTACCTGCCTTGCTTCCTTTTTAGTTGGTAAGAAAAATGACTGGCTTGCATGTATTTGTTTTGTTTCTCTTATCATCTTTTCTAGTTGTCCGGATCAGCATCGACTTTATTGCTTTGTGGCCTTCATTTTTGTGTATGGTGCAGTGCTCATATCTTTTACTTTGGAAGCCGATGTTGTTTTGTTAACATGGAAAACGTGTACCAACTTGTGCGAGATGTTACCTTCATTTAAATGTTGCCCCCTCAACTGGATGGTTGGTTTGGCTAGTGATCTATTTTGTTCACCTCTTTGAATGGTGGTGATTTATTGTTTTCAAATTATCCTGCTAAAGTTGCTGTTTGTTCTGCAGGCTTCGGAGCTCACTGTGGCTACAGTTTAAGCCCCACCATATTGCTGCTGGAGCTGCTTATCTGGCTGCCGAACTCTTAAGGCTGGACCTTTCATCCCATCAGAATATCGGGCAGGAGTTCCAAACCTCCCCAGCCATTCTTCAAGGTAAGTCCTGTACTCCCTCCTCCGTCCCAAAATCAGTGGCATACTCTATTTTTAGTAAAAATGTATTATTGAGATTCCATTTGTACCCCTATAGCCCTATGACATGGAGTTGTGTGAAGTAATTAAATAAGAGTATTTTTGTCAAATCCTCCCTCCCGTCTACCCACCTTTAATGTTCGAGAAGTCAGACTTTACACTCAATTTGGGGCGGAGGAAGTATGTTATGTTATTTAATTAGTACTGAAGTTAGCTCGACTATCAAGAGTGTCATTTTGGATGAGGTGTGAAAATGTTCATTCCTCTGCTTGTACCAGTTGTGCACATTAAAGGTTTACACTTACAGAACTCTAAATTCTGGTGATTTGATGCAGATGTGGCGAAGCAGTTGATGGAGCTTTTCTAGAAGCTATAGCAAGAAAAGATTAGCAGTCTTTTGAATGTTACTACAGTTGAGGGTAAGAAATGAGCATTTCCTGGCTTGGAGGAGACAGTCCGGCGATCCTGAGTATGTTAATTTACAGTAAGAGGTGATGCGTGCCCCGTCAAGGAAAAGATGTCAAAGATGTGAACAATTGAGTGGAGTTTGTAATTTAGAAGCTTCATGTGAGTTATTGCTCATTTCAGTGTCTTGAGTGTGTCACATATGTAAAGCATATTACCACTACTGCATTTCTTATGAAAAATCGCAGTATTGAGCCAAACCTGGTAGGTGGTGGTTTTACTTGTGGGAAAAAAAAACACTGAAATGATATGGGGTTGGCTTAACGGTTTATTTTTATTTGAGAATAGAAATGGGTGTATGAATCAGGTTCCATCTTGTTATAATACGGTCAGGATTCGAATCCAAAGATGCTCACTTAGCTCTCCATTTTTTCAGTTCTTCATCTTTTTTTCTTCCATCTCCTTGGATTCTCTTCCAAACTTCATGTAGATTGGTCGAAAAAAGAAATCGAGTTGTGTTTCAGAACGCCTTTAACGCCCTTTTTTTGGTAATTTGTAAATCTTATTACCAATGACAGAACACTAAAGCACGATACACTAACATTCCCAACTCACTAGCATTACTTATTTCTTCCTAGAGGCTCTTTCCTTTAGTTTCCCACGTTCCTCTCCTTCCATACATGGTAGTAGATCGTAGCAGCAATCACAACATGCAGGCCTTGTCTCAGTGCTTTAGAGTGTTGTTACATCCAGCCTTGAAAAGCTGGTGGTAACTTGACCCCAGTCAGTCACTTTCTCCCGTATCTGCCTAGTGATGCTGCACTTCATTGCCACACAGAATGCATTTAGTATCTATTGTCCCTTGCCCATGCCTACTCAATCTCTCCTTTGTTTGTAATCTGTTCAATCGACATAACCATAGGATTATTGAGTGTTTGGGCACTAATCTATATATCTGTTCCAAATCATTCTCGCCATGTACCATCTTCTCTGCTTCCCCCAGTAGCCATCCATATCCTTGGTTTGTGTTGTATTCTCCATTTACACTACCTTGCCATCTGTTTCCATTCTTGCCTTGTTTCATTGCATCTCTAGCTCTCAACACTTTTTTCCACTGCCATGATTGGTGCTTTTTACTTTAGATGTTCCTAAAGTCCTTTGCCTTAGCGCACCTGCTTCTTATGGTCTCCAAGGAGGACCTAATCATGGTTGGGTGATCCAAAATGTCATCAACTTTTAGCCCCATATCTACCGTTATAAACTCTTAGTTTTGATTTAGGAATTTCGCAGCACTCCTTAGGAGGGAGGTTTGGTTCTTGGAGTTGAATTTGCCACAATCCTTCGGATGAAACATCAAATTTAGTGAAAAAGACCTCCTCTTTCTCCCCTATGTAGGCCTTTCCTACTTGTTGCTCTTCCATTAAAATTTTTGGTTTTTAGCAACGTGATAATTTGCTCTTTATTATCTTCAATAAATTTCAAAATCAAATTACACGTCTAATCTTTTTCTATCTTAATACAAACTTTATTTCAAAACACTCTTATTTCCCTTCTCTCTTAATTCACATTATCTTTAAAAAAAACTATTCAAATTTTAACCAACGCAACACCATAATTCAAGGGAATATAAAACAACACAATACCATAATTTGAGGGAATGGAGTTTAGGATTTAGAGGGTAGAGTTTATGGTGTAGGGTTTGTTTAGAGATTAGAGTTTAAGGTTTCAAATTTAGTGTATAAAGTTTAGAATTTGAAGTTTAAAGTTTCGGATTTAGGGTTTGAAGTTTAAGGTTTGACAACAATATAATTAGTCACTTTCCAATTTGATTAATTTAAAACATTGATGTGATTATATAATTGATGGCTTTGTGTATTTAAATGTGCAACATGAGTAGTGGTGTGTGCGTCATTAAGTGTATGTTAAATATTTTTGGCAGATATTTTAGTGTGAATTGACCGGGCGTGAAAAAATAAAGAGTGTTGATATAGAGTTTGTATTAAGATAAAAAAAGTGTAAATGTATAGTTGAATTTTTAGATTTATCAGAAATAATTACTGACGTAATTAAAAAAAGAAAATAAAGGGAATGAATATGTTTTAACGTGTGCAATGCCTGCATGCACGTGTTAGAAAAAACTCTTATTTAAAAAAAATAAGTAAAATTTCATCCTAACTCTTGGATCACACAATCTGGCGACGGATAATTGTTCTTTTTTCACCATATGAAGTGTTCATGCCGATTTGGCAAATGTTTCATATTAATAAAGCCTCATTTTCTTTTCTGTTCTCATGCAAATATTTCTCAATTGAGTATTTTAATTTAGGGTGGTTATGGTGAGAACACCTGTTATCCTAAAAACAAGGAACATATTGGAACCATTGGATTGATGAAATAAATGGTTAAAAATTTTCTAATTATTTAT
>JAYMSY010000340.1:0-12731 GCA_036897685.1 Monsonia emarginata | reverse complement strand
TGTTGTATTAGCGGCCACCATCTGAAACTGTATCACGTAGGCACAGTCTGCGCGATAGTCGAGGAACGACTCCTGTCTGAGCCAAACTCGATCTAACCTCGACATGGTTACGTTAGGTTGAGGACATAAAACCAAGCACTTGCTGGGAGGTAACCCATTTAATTTTATGAAAATTAGATTTTATTATTTTTATTTTTGGCGTTAGTATGCTATTTATAATGAGGCAGAACTTAGTTAAGTAATATTACGTCTTCAATAACAGGGATGATGATAAAGGTGTTGCTATTATGTCACGCCACCGTTATCCTATTGAGATATGTCGAGTTTTTGAGCGTACTACTGCTGAGAAGTTGCAGGGTTCTCTTACATCTAGAGAACCTGATGAGCATAATGCTGTTAATGATGTTGAAGGAGTAACTAACTTACCTGATACATTGAAAGAAAATCAAAGTGGTCGCAAAGGTGGGAAATCTTCTGAATCAAGTAAAAATAGCAGTGATGGTGCCCGTGCCAAACAAGCCACATTGAAAACTGTTCTTGGCGAGGCACTGGGCTATGGACCGGCACTTTCTGAGCATATTATATTAGATGGGGGTCTGGTTCCAAATATGAAGATTCAGAAAGATAACAAGTTGGATGATAACACTATTCAGATTCTGGCTCAAGCTGTTGCAAGGTTTGAGGATTGGCTACAGGATGTTATTTCAGGGGATAAAGTTCCAGAAGGATACATTTTGATGCAGAAATTAGGAAAGGAACAAGGAAGCTCTGTACAGGTTACCATTTAGTTGATTTGTTTTCCCCCTTTTTTTTTCTGCATGTGGACATGATGGATATGGATGAACATTATTTGGTCTGATCTCGACTGGCCTTGATTTCATAGAAAATGTTATTTTGATTTTCAGATGTATGATGAATTCTGTCCAATTTTACTGAACCAATTCAGTTCGAGGGAGCATGTGAAGTTTGATACCTTTGATGCAGCTTTGGATGAGTTTTATAGCAAAATTGAGAGTCAAAGATCCGAACAACAGCTAAAGGCAAAGGAGAGTTCAGCTAATAAAAAACTCAATAAAATACGCTTGGATCAGGTTTGCATTGCTCTTAATAGTAGGGCATGGCCTTCCCATAACATCATGACAGCTGTTTGGCTTTTACCTTTATATGCAGCTCTATTTTTCTCTCTTTAAGCCATGTGGGACTTTACTATATAACACTAGCTGCCGCTCACAAGTTTGAAATCTCAGGTTGTTTGAAAGAGAAGGGACGCCAAATTGCTTAATGCTTATTGACATGAGATTTTTCAGTAAATTAGTTATGTGGCTATTTGGTAAATTCCTTGAATTAAATTTAGGGAATATAGTTGGCGAAGGATACTGACCATCTGTTCTCCCTTAATAATACAGTATAATTTTTTAATGCTATTTTAATCACAGAAATTGCTTTTTTTTTGTTTTTGTTTTGATGATGAGTTACACAAGGGGGTAAGTCTCCTTCCTCATCCCTTTAACTCAACGCATATCCCAATAAGTGTACCCACTAGGCTTTGAGTCCCAGACCTCTTGTGAGGTGGGTGAAGACTTGACCACTAGGCCATCTGCTAGTGGGCAATCACAGAAACTGCTTTAAGTATACTTAATTTGGAGTTCCAGATTTTGTCTTGTTTTTGTAAGATTAATTTGTAGATGTGTAAACCTGCCATTCTTCATCCTTTTTAACCATCTGTGGCTAAGATAACGGGATTCAAAGGGTTGTGTTTCATATTTACTGATGAAATTAGTCTAATCCTTCATTCCTTTTACATCTCCCCCATCTAATCTGAGGGGAATAGTCAAGATACCTGTGCTACGTGCGGCAGGACTTGCCTCAACTTTCTTTTTCATCTTTATCTTGTCTCAGCAGAAATGTTACATACTGAATTTTTGCTTCTGCCCCTGAGTGTTATCATGTAATGCCTGTTTATGTATATATTAAAGCTTTTAAGTTATTTTCTATAGGAAAATCGTGCCTTCACTCTGAGGAAAGAAGTTGACTGTTGTGTTAAAATGGCTGAATTAATAGAATACAACTTGGAAGATGTCGATGCTGCTATATTAGCTGTTCGTGTTGCTCTTGCAAGGGGTATGAATTGGGAGGATCTTGCTCGTATGGTAAAGGAAGAGAAAAAATCTGGAAATCCTGTGGCTTGTCTTATTGATAAACTTTATCTCGAAAGAAACTGCATGACATTGTTGTTGAGCAACAATCTTGATGAAATGGACGATGATGAAAAGACACTCCCAGTGGATAAGGTGTTGTTTGAACTCAATACCATTCTCACCTAGTTGTACATCCTGCTACTCCTGATAGTTTATTTTCAGCAATAACCTTTCAGTATTTTGTTCATAGCCCATGCTATGGTTCTGATTGTCGTTAATAATGCTCAAGTTCAATCCATGGCTAGATTTGTAAAAAAAAAAAAAAAATCAGTATTGGTTACACATCTTACTTGGGAATTTGTTGTATGCCTTGGTGCTTGCCTGTCTTGAACTGATGTATTATGATTGCCATACTAGCTCTGTTGATGTTCTATAATCCTTCTGGTTGGATGTCGACATCTGTTTGCTCACTTACTAGCCTTGGTAAATGGAAAAGATGTATACTCATGTTACTGTTTTTTTGTAAACACCAGGTAGAAGTTGACCTGTCATTGTCAGCACATGCCAATGCCCGACGTTGGTATGAAATGAAGAAGAAACAGGAAAGCAAGCAGGCAAAGACAGTTACAGCGCATGAGAAGGCCTTCAAAGCTGCTGAGAGAAAGACCCGTCTTCAGCTTTCACAGGTTAGTTATTTATTTTTCACTTTGTTTTTTGGAAAAGCAGTCTGTGACAATGGGGGTTTATTTTTCTCTATTCATGTAGTGTGTGTGGATTTTAATTCCTGTTATCTTGGCTATCAGTTTTCTGTTGGTGGTTCTTTTTAGCTTTGTTGCTTCTATTCATATGTCAAGGACCTTGATGTATTAGAATTTCTTTTCAGTATTACAAAGCTTGGTATGGATGCGGACAATAAAAAGTTTAATCATCCTTCTCATAAGTTTGATATTGTTAAGAAGTTCAAGGATAATCTCACTGCTGTAAGTCATAGGCTCATAGCATTATTTGTGGTTGGAGTTGTTGTACGTTAGGGAAGTAAGTTCTTGAGATAATTAATGGATTGGGGGTTATATATCATAAATCAGGGTACATGAATGCTATGGGGAACTATATGAGATACTACTAGATTTGTGTTCTCCTTCACTGCTTTTATCTAGAGCCATATACATGCTGAGTCATGCATTACTTTCTATTGTCTTGTTATTGTTTTCGTGTGAATTCGGGTCTCTATCTAGTCTTTATACTTTCTCCTGATGAATCATCATACTCTTCCTCACCAGGTTTCTAACCTTCTTATGCTGCACATGCTCAAGGCATTTTACTCCAATGGTAGCAACCCATACGTTTTCTATGTATTTTCTTTCCTAATTTTATCATGACAGATACTAGGCATTGAGTGAAGCACTCATCTCCATGGGTCACTTTTTACGACTAAAGTCTATTCGGAGTGATATTTAGCAACATAGCTGGGTGTATGGCTGAGCTATAGAACTTTTCTATGAGCTTTGGGGGTATTCTCTTTCAACATAGAACTCCTTATGCAGTTTCTCCTTTTCATCCGTTCCTTTTTCCAGTGTCAACCCTTTATGATGATTGAATTGGACCTTCACTCACCTCCTAATTCCTGCTAAAATACGTATGAAGTCCTTATTGCTACAGATGATTGCTCATTGAACTAATGAATTTATTAGTTAAGGTGATGTCCATCAAGTAATTAAGTAGCTGGTGTGTACTGGGATAAATGTGCAGGAAAAAACTGTTGCCACCATTTCACATATGCGCAAGGTTCACTGGTTTGAGAAATTTAACTGGTTCATCAGCAGTGAGAACTATTTGATTATAAGCGGACGAGATGCTCAACAAAATGAAATGATAGTCAAACGTTATATGTTAAAAGGAGATTTGTAAGTAAACTGCTCTCTCCCTCACACACACACACACACTCACGCACGCACACACGTTGCAATCTCAAGAGAAACGACCCATCATGCAAATGTTGAGTGGATAAATAGTAAATTCTCATGTGAATAAATTGACTGCATAAAATTTTGTTGTGCTCTCTGCTTAGCAAATGCATTGTAAAGCATATCAACTAATTCAAGATGTGCCACTTCAGCTCGAGCATGTTGTGTTTTGAGAGCAGGCTTCTCAAACATAATTGGTGTTTCTTATGTATGCCTGTATTGTCCATGAGCAAGAAACAGGAGCTTGTATATGATGTCAAACTTTTTATTTTCCAGATAGTATTTTCGTTATGCCACTGTTTTTATTACCTAAAGTTGAAACAAAAAACTTTCACAACAGAATACCAATATAAGGATAGATGAGTGATATATCATACATTATTTTTATGATTATACCAATGTAGCACTAGCACTTCATTCGGCTATATGCTGCTTTATATTTATAAATTGTGAAATCATTTACTCTACTGTCTTGTAAATTGTGACTTGCTGCTGGTGGAGCACAATATGATTTGAGGCTGTGCTTATATTATTTCAACTATGGAACAGATACGTCCATGCAGATCTGCATGGGGCTTCGAGTACTGTGATAAAAAATCACAAACCTGAACAAGCAGTACCTCCTCTCACTTTAAATCAAGCAGGATGTTTTACAGTACGTCATCTTCAGTTATGTTTTCATTTCTTTATTGTTGTTATTCTTCATACTTTTCCAAGTTGAATTCAGTCTATTCAAATTCATTACTTGATTTAATTTGATGTAGGTCTGCCATAGTCAGGCATGGGATTCAAAGATAGTCACTAGTGCTTGGTGGGTTTATCCTCACCAAGTAAGTAAAACAGCTCCTACAGGGGAGTATCTTACAGTTGGAAGTTTCATGATCCGTGGGAAAAAGAACTTTCTTCCTCCACACCCACTTATTATGGGCTTTGGTTTGTTGTTTCGCCTGGATGAGAGCTCCCTGGGATCACATTTAAATGAAAGGAGGGTAAGGGGTGAAGAGGAAGGTACAAATGTTGACGAAAGTGAACCACAACAACAAGAACCAGGTTCTGGTTCTTGTTCTGAGTCAGAGACAGAGTCAGAGAAAGAAGAGACAGATGAACAAGCTAGAGTGGAACATCAACACATTCCTGAACAATCAACAGGAAATTGTAAACTAGGAATAAAGTCTGCAGTAAATTTGGGTCATGATACTTCTTCTGATGCTAAACTTATTGATACACATGTTTCTGAAGAGAAGAACACCTTGAATCGCGTTGGTATTAAAAATGCACCTGCAAATGCCGGTTCAGTTACCCCACAACTTGAGGATCTCATTGATAGAGCTCTTGGGCTTGGATCTACTTCAATATCAGGCAAAAATTATGGACTTGAAACTTCTCGAGTTGAGGTTGATTTGATGGAGGAAAGTAATCAGGAAGGAAAGAAAGGTAATGCAAGAGAAAAGCCTTACATTTCAAAAGCTGAAAGAAGAAAGCTGAAGAAAGGCCAGAAATGTAGTGTTGAAGATGCAAACGTTGAGCAGGAAAAGGAAACTAAAAGTGTATCTGTCAATCAGTCTGAAAAGAATGTTCAAAATCCGAAGCCTGGGGTTGGAAAGGTAAGTCGTGGGCAGAGAGCTAAACTCAAGAAGATGAAGGAGAAGTATGCTGATCAAGATGAGGAGGAAAGAAGCATCCGCATGGCTCTACTGGCTGTGAGTACTGAAACTTCACTATTCTATCTCTACTGTTAATAGAACTGCCATATACATTCTGATATCAATTGTATTTTCTGGGCTTGCTGGGGTGCATCTTTCTCCTATTGTAATGTTAACATGTTAAGTTTTCAGGTTTAGATTCTGCCATAATTGTTTCATTATATGCTGCTCTCTAACTTCCGGAGCATATTTACAAAATTGTTGAAAGGCCCCTATCATACCGTAGCTGAGGCAATTATCTGTATCATTTGTGTTAGAAATGCTAGAATAACAAAAACATCATTACATTTATTAATTTCTTTTATTGTTTGACTGCGTATTACAAAACATATTATTGAGTATATGTATACTAAATACTTACCTGAGCTTTATAATTCCAGAAAAGTGGGGATGAGAATCTTGTGGAACTCTTGGTTTAATTCTGTTGTAGTGTCCTACCATGGTACTGACAATGTTTCTCAATTTCAGTCTGCTGGTAAAGTACAAAAGAATGATGAGGAGACAAAAAATGGAAATCCTGTTGTTAGCAAGGAAAAGAAACCTGCTTTTGGTATGCTTTCCAAGTTCTAGTAAAGTTTAATGAAACTTAATATCAAGTTCTGCATTTGCACTTCTAAAAAGAGATTTACTCCCATGGGCAGTGGCGGGCCCAGGAATTCCAAGTAGGGGGTCAATAAGTTTCTTATAAAGATAGTATCAAAATAAAAGAGTTTTAGAAAAGATTCTAATTTAGTTTTAAATTCATGTATTTTTGTTCAAATTTAGTCTTAAGCTTACATTTTAATCTAATTTTGTATTCCCTTTGTCCGGAAATAAGCGTCCCATTTTTTAAAATATTTGTCCCAAAATAAGTATCTAGTTTCTATTTAAGTTAGTAAATTAGTCATGGATTACCGATTGTATCTCTCCATTAATTAAAATTGAGACAAGTTGGCATGTGGGGCAAATGGTGGAAAGTCAAGCATAAAAATTAGAGTCCTTAACTTTTGCCAATAATAAAGTGTGACACTTACTTTCGTTAGGAGTGGGGAGTACTAAATCTATGTGTTTTGTTCAAATTCAGTTTTAGGTTATTAAGTGTGACTTATTTTGGTTAGGAGTGGGGAGTACTAAATTTATGTGTTTTGTTCAAATTCAGTTTTAGGTTTGAACAAATGTTTCTAACTTAGTCACGGCAAATCTAAATTGGAACAATTCATTCAAACCTAGGACTACGAAGTCAAACTTAAGAAACAAATTGAAAGAAAATGGATAACTTTTAGGAATAATTAGAACAAAAATGATATATTTAGGACTATTTTGAAACAAAATATAAGCTTAGGACTAAATGGGAACATTTGTCAAAGTTTCGGGGTGTCATTTGAGTCATTATATATATTTACTAAAATAAAATAAAATAAGGGGTGTCTATTAACACCCCATTGATATGTACAGGTCCACCCTTGCCCCATAGGAGGCCATACTTGATAGCGGAAATTTTAAATGGCAAACTTTCCCATAAGGGATGGGCAAAATAAGTGTCGTATCCATTCAAGTTTGTTAATGTCAACAATATCCCTTCATTAGTTATAACAACCGATATTAGAGCACATGGGAGCATGTAGGGGCAAGGGTGGAAAATCAAACACTAGAGTATTAATCATTCATCTTTGCAAATAGTCAAAGGAGACACTATTTTGGGGACGGGGTGGGATGCATATAAAGTTCTGACATATGCAATGAGTGATAAAGTGGGCATTTAATTTGAATTAATATTTTCAAATTTCTAATCCAACAGGCCCCGAAGAAGCTCCAAAAATATGTTATAAATGTAAAAAGGTGGGTCACCTGTCTCGCGATTGTAAAGAGCAGCCAAATGACACTTCAGGAAATCATGAGAATGGAATTGGTGATCCTCATGGTGAGATGGACAGGGTAGTCATGGAGGAGGATGATATTCATGAGATCGGAGAAGAAGAGAAAGAGAAGTTAAATGATGTAGATTACTTGACAGGGAATCCTTTGCCTAGTGATATTTTGTTATATGCTGTCCCTGTCTGTGGTCCATATAGTGCAGTGCAGGCATATAAATACCGTGTCAAGGTACTTCAAGGCAGTGCAAAGCGAGGAAAAGGTATTATTGAAGTTTTCATTTCCTGGTTTAAAGATTATCAAATCATATTCCACTTTTTTTCCTCAATTTAATTTTTTGGGTTGTGTTTCAATAAAGTTGAGTAGTTTGTGGATTCAGTGTGGGTTATTGTTGAATTTAACAGATGCTTTTGTTCATTCATGTAGCTGCAAAAACTGCAATGAACTTGCTCAACCACATGCCTGAAGCAACAAATAGAGAGAAGGAATTAATGAAAGCATGTACAGATCCAGAGTTGGTTGCAGCGATTGTTGGCAATGTTAAGATCGCATCCGCAGGCCTTACACAATTGAAGCAGAAGCAGAAGAAAGGCAAGAAGAGCGGGAAATCAGAGAATTAGCCAATAGTTTGTTTTCCATCTATTAAGTTATGCTCTTTCATCACAAAGAAAAAACTCAGCACCGATACAGCAGAGCACTAATCAATCTCAAGTCCATCAAGCAAAAGTCATTTTTGTAATGTATACCCGGACCCAGACCCTATTTACAATCGAGTCCCAAGTTATAGCAGAGCTTGTAAATGTTGTGATGCTCCTCCCCTCCGTCCATCCATCCATCCATAAAAACCAGTCCTCCACACACTTGAGCCCCTCCCCAACATTTCCAAACCTCTAGCATCCAAACCCAACATTCACACCTCAAATTCCCATCCCTACCATACATATGAAACTCTTCCCAACACTCTCCCAATTCTCACGTTATACCTCCAAAACCACGTAGTTCACTCCCCTCACCTCCAAGCTAAATTCCCTCCACATGCTCACACATCCAAGCACCCTTAAACCCCGTGATACTTTTCCTTACATCGTATCCCAGACTCCATGGTATATTTCCCTCACATCGCGTCACGGACTCCATAACTCATTTTCCATCCTCCGACCATCTCCAACCTCCATATATTTTACCCCGTATCCCGAGCACCAAAGTTCCACACCTCGTAAACTCCCCACTACCTACGACCAACATACATAGTAACTCCGTGTAAGCTCCTACCCTCACTATTACATACGATCGTTCCACGCATACGAACGACCAATGGACAATGTTAGTTACCCATGGGCAAATTCTCCGTCCAATGGTCTTCACCTATGACCAATGGGGATTACGGGCACACGGAGGTGACAACTCCGTCCAAAGGTATACGGATGACACAACAGTTTATATCCAAAGTACTCTGAGTATAAATACCGACCTATGCATACATGGCAAGGGGTTGGCTACTGAACCATTTGATACTTACACACATAAGAGCTCAGAGATTCTTACTCTCATGCCGAAGGCGGATTCAGGGGAAACAGCTCATGTCTCTGCTTAACGCGTGTTCTTTGGACGCAGGTGAGTTAGATCGAAGACATTCGAAGATTCAAGCTCAAAAACCGTTCGTGGCGACATTCCTGGAATATTTTGTATAATCAGTCACATAGGGTTCAACCCTATAAACTTCATTTCCTTGTTCACAAATTGCATGTCAACATAAATGCAGTATCAAGTCACATAGGGTTGAACCTTATAAACTTCATTGTCTTGTTAACAAATCGCATGTTAACATAAATGCGGCATCAAGAAAATATATGAGGAAAACAAACAAAATAAAAAATGAAACAAACAATTTTCGGAAGTCATTTTAATCATAATAGACTTAAATTACTCGGCGAGATAAGAGCTTGACTTACAAGAGGTGTCCTAAATAAGAACTTGTAACTAAATACAATTTTATGCTACTCTGGACTATGATCAATAAAAACAAACAAATAAAGAACTCAAAAAATGAATCAACATCATATAAACAATAATCAATAATGTATTAAGAACCTGACACATAATCCAAATACTTAGAAATCAGATAAGCAAGCAAAATTTAGTCAAAGTACCTAAAACTCTATTATCTACCATTCTAAACTGAAAATAACTAATTTCCATAACTATCCAAAATGTGTGGAAAATCCAACTAATATCCCTTATGTCTAACAATGACAAATAAAACTCATACACTATGAAAGTAATCACTATTAATATGGGATAAAAGTAAATCACTTATCTACATTATGATATACCTACGTATGAACCATATCAGGTTCCCCCTTTCACTATTGGTGTCTACCATGCTTCTCAAGCAAAATTCTCAACAAATGTTCTAAGGTCATTCATATGTTTACTTATAGTTCTAGCCTTTAGACCAAGCAAAGTAAGGTGCACGTGGTCTAACCACCATCATGGATAAAAAAGTTGATGAAATATCTACTTGTCTCTTTAAGAACTAAATAGTATTATTAATGAGCTTTTCTAATGAAATTCATTCAAATTAGATGGGTTAACTCAATTAGATTGGGGAAGGAGGAGCAAACCTGATTGATAACTTATGCAATTTTTGCTTTCTGGTAAATAGTGTTATTTGTGTAAGGGAAGAGAGAAAATTACCTTTTCAGAAACCATTCTGAACTCAAGCAGCTAATTGTAGTTTGTAAGTCTTTCAAAGTTTCTCACCATTAGAGTTCATTTCAATTAGCTTGTGTTCATGCTCAGCAAGTTGGACCTGAAATCACAAAAAGCACAAAAATAGTAACTCACACAATTAAATTTTAAAAATTAGTTATCACATCAAGTAGAAACAATTTCTATTTTTCTCGTGTTCAAAGCAGAGGGGCGAGGAGCAGGACTCACAAATTCAAAACATCAAAAGCAGGTTTTAATATAAATCATGAAGTAAAAAAATGGTTGTATTACTTATGTTAGCAATCAAGTGGTTACCACCTGCAACTACATACAACATAGGAGTAAATGTCCTCACCAAAAAGCAAACGATATAATTGAATTTAAACTAAGTATGGACTTTATAATAGCATTAATGAATTCGTGAAGAAAAAAATAAGGGCTCTGCTCTTGTTTACCAGGGGAAAAAGAGAATTTACAGAAGACCACGGACATTCAAGCAAACAGGCATGCCATCTCTAGGTCCTTTATTCCTCTCTAATCTCTTCACATTCTTCCAAATTGCAGCCATTATGCTGCATAATTTTAGTGAATTTTCAGTCTTTTAAATCTAAGTTGCAGTCATTACTCTTAACGAATGTTGACTTCTCTTTTTCTAAATTGAAAATTTTGGGGGTATTAGGCTGTAGATTGAAAATTTGTCAATATTGAACGATAGCATAAGTAACAACTGCACTCTCTGCTAGATAAATGGAAAAATCATTAACAAAATTGAATATGATTGATATAAAACCAAAACATTAAAACTGAATATTGATAATTATGATAATGATACCATTCACGGATGGATTAAATGAGAAATTCATGGCCACAATTACTCCCTGGGATATAAATAGAAAACTCATTAACATAATTGAATATGATTGATATGTAACCAACAATTAAAATCAAATATTAACAATTATGATAATGATACCATTCAAGGATGGATTAAATGAGAAATTCATGCTCACAATTAGTCTCGCGGGGAAAACTCATTAACGAAATTAAGGAAAAATTAAAATCGAATATTGACAATTATGATAATTAATGATACCATTGAATGATGAATTAAAACAAATATTCAAGTCCACAATTAGTCTTTGCGAGATTAATGGAAAATTAATTAGTGGAATTGAATAGGAATGATAAAAATTAGATTAAAAATATTTCCAAAAATAAATAATAATGATGATGATGATGATGATGATGAATAGCTGATGCTAGGTTTCTCTCTCAACGCGACGCGTTGATGCTGAAGCCGAGGAGCCGAGCGGCGGCACCGCCGACCACCAACGCGGGGGGGGGACCGGGCGCGAATGCGAGCGGGAGCAAGATAGAGTGAGGTCGAGGAAGAGAGAACAATGAGGGAAGCACTGGAAGTCGGCGAGAAAAGCAGGAGGGAGGAATGAAAACCCCAGGGAGTGCGACTGAGAAGACACCGATGACGACGAGGACTGAGGGGAAGGAGAAGGGCAGAGAGGGAGCACTGAGTCCTGGGCCCGATTCACAGAATAGTGCTAAGGGGATCGATGTTGAAAAGATAGATCGAAGGCTCAAGGAGATATGGGGCACTAAGGCTGAAAAAACACAAAGAAAGGAGATGAACGAGAAGGTAATGATGGCTGTAGAAGAAGAAATACAGGAGGTAAAGGAGATGAAATGGTACTGCGATGGGACGGGGCTGATCCTTAAGTGAATGCGAGAGAAGATGACAGAGATTCAGAAAGAAGAGATGAAGCAGAGCCAAACAGGTACGCCTATACGTCAATTGGAATTTCCCAATTCTCATAAATTGAAGAACCCTGCTGCCAAATTGTCCTATATAAAACCCAATTCAGTAGGAGGAGAAGCTGTAAGCATGATAGAGGAGGAGGATTTGATAGAACAGATGAAGTATTGGGAAAATGCCCTAATATGCTATGTCCTAAGGGCATCACCTCCACACATTGCCATGAATAGATTCTTGAGAAGGACCTGGGGAACTAAGGGCATAAAGAAGGTATTGAGGCACCCTAGTGGGAAATTCATAGTGAGGTTTGAGTCCAAAGAAGAAAAACAAAAAGAAATGGAAATGGGTATCATATTCTTTGACTCAAAGCCTGTGATAGTACGAGAATGGGAGAGGAATTATGACTGGAATTGCAAGAAGTAGCTAGAACACCAGTGTGGGTACAGCTCCCCCAGCTCCCTGTCCACTACTGGGGCCTACAACATTGAGTAAATTAGCTAGTACTATTGGGATTCCGTTGATGATAGATGAAGGAACCTATAATGAAGAAAGATCAAGCTATGCAAGGGTGCTGGTGGAGGTGGAGGTACAGGAA
>JAYMSY010000339.1:0-12742 GCA_036897685.1 Monsonia emarginata | reverse complement strand
ATTAGTAAAATTTAAGACTTGTGAAACAAATAAAATGTAGTTTGTTAAAAAAAATTGTAAGACGTAGTTTGTTAAATTGAAATGAGAGAATCAAAATTAAATACATAATTCGTTTAATTATAATGAAAAAATGGATAAATGAAATACTTACCCGGTCATATTAGATTAGTTTTGCACCACACTATAAATTTGCATCTTCGTTCCTCAAGTAATTTTACTTGACAATTGTTTGTGACGTGATAGATAGTGCATATATATATTTATATATAATGATTACAATAAAATAAAGTTGAATTAATAAAATAAGAAAGGGGAGAGAGAGGAAGAATATATTATAATAGAAAATTAATTATGTTGCAAGACATAAATAAATAAAATCGGGGATGGCTTGTCGCCTCAATCTAAAGTTGTTATTTGTTTTTCAATTGTTGCTTGTTGCAAGTGGGAACTTCAAGTTGGTAGCAATTAGCAATAGCTACCACCACTTTATATTCTCTTTTCAGATCTTCTAACAAAACAAAACAAATAATTAATCAGTTTCCAGTTGGATTAGTGATTTTATACTATACCAATGTTGCCGGGGGGCTCCATATTCACTTTCATTTCTCCATCTTTCTTCCACCGTCTTTGTCATCAAACTTTAAATTGGTGCAATGTTGATTACTTCCGTCCTATTTTGAGCGTTTTATTTACTATTTGCATGTAAAATAAGAAAGCAACAGTTTGATAACGATTTTGTTTTTCAAGGTCACAAATTCATAAAATTGAAATCATAAGAACAAGAGAGAAATTTTAATGAAAAGGCTTACTATAAGTAAAAATATAAACACTCGTTACTTATATTTGAAGCAGAGAGAGAGTGATCATGACATCAATATGTACACATTATACACACAAGTATTTGATTGTGTTTTAACTTCACGAATGACAGTTCATTATTATTGCACGTGAAAGTTTGATGTTAGGGCTTTTCTATCGGGGAAGTCATAGTAGTTGTTGCCATCCCAAAAAGGTGGGCCCACACGAAGAGAAAATTATAAAAAAAATAATTTGAAAGTACAGGTCGACGAGCTAATCATACTACTCGCTGACCTGTAATTTTTTATTTTTTATTTTGAATTTATTTTGCGTTGAAAAATAACCAAAAGTAACCATATTTGAGAGAGGTCATATAGGCAAGCTAACATGCAACTCGCCGACCTGACCGGAGAAACAAAATGCCCTCACTTCGCCTGGATGCCGCAGCCACTGGGCGGCCTATTGGAGATGGCCTAAGACCTTACTTATGTTTTTAAAATATAGTCTTTTATCATTTTGTCTAACTTATATCGATAAAAACAATATGCTATTATATGTTTAAATGTATTTACCAGTATAACTAATTATTGAGGTTGATGATTGTTTTTTTATAGAGTTGTACAAATTACATAAAAATCTCTTAAAGTCGATCTCTCCTGAATGTGTCTTTATAAAGACTCAAATCTACAATTAAGAGGTTGTAATCAAAGTACCTTAATTATTAAACCAAAACTGGAACACAAGGATTTTTTTTTTAGATGAGGAACACGAGGTTGATAATTGTTAATCTATAATAGATAAAAGTGGAACACTCATGGTAAGTAATTACTTTTAGAAATAAATCATAAATGTCAACAACAAAAAAACTCTTTAGGAGCTTTCATCACTGAATCTACGGTGCCTTCATTTACAGTGAGCTCTTTTAAGTTTCCCAAGAGTTTCTGGTTTGTTTGTCAATTTGCCAGATAAGTCCTCTATACCTTGATCTCTCTTTAGTCTTATCCTTGATATACTTTAATTAGTATAGTGATAGAGTAGATGTAGGTTGGTACATCACACAATCCTTCTTCCAACTGCGCATTTAATACATGTCCCTTCAAACATTAATTAGAGTTCTCTTTGTTCCATTACCATCAATCTTAGTTTTATTGCCTTAAACTAGTCTTATCAAGGAATAAGTGTTCCATTTAAGACCTAGATTGAAAAAGATCAACTTCCAGATTTGGGTGTCTCTTTCTGTAACCTAGGGAGCAAAAACGCGTTTAAACGCAACTCCCATTGTCTAGTCTCATTAATCCAATATTTATGTTTGTTTCACTTCAACCATCAAAGCCATCAAGTGGTGATCTTTATACTTGGGTGATCTGCATTAAAAATCAGATCTCTCATTCCTCTCTCTTTAATCTCCTACTCTTGCTTTTTTCCATTCCTCACTCACCATACCAAAGTCTCTAACCATGGAAGTACCCATCTACCCTAACCCTCGCCTGAATCGTATGAGTTGGCAAGCTCTGACAGACCCATTCGCGGTCCAACACACAACTGCCTCCCTCAACCAATCGATTATGGCTTTCCTTCTAGACAAGCGTGACTTTTCTCCGAGATGGCTACATGACAGGCTTCATCAACTATGGAACTTATGGGGAGCTTTTCTTGTGGAAGGAGCCGGAGATCACAACAGGATAAAGAAATGGTACTCAACAGAGAACCTTGGGCGATAGACGGAGTCTTACTTGCCATTACACAACTTTCCCCATTCTCCAGACCTAACAGAATCCCTATTCATAGAGTTGGTCTATGGATACAAATACATGAAGCTCCACTAGCGTATGTCTCAAATGCTCTGGCGTTCCATATAGAAAATATGCTTTGTCACGTTCTCAGCATCGATGACAACCCGTTTAGAAGAAATAGATGGACATGCATGAGAATCAAAGTCCTCCTAGATCTGAATGATACACTTGTGCCTGGATGCTACCTCCAAACCCTAGAAGGTAATCTAATATGGCTCCAATTTTGTTATGAAAGAGTTTTTGAAATATGCTTCCACTGTGGGAGGATTGGACACTCTTGGGGTCACTGTGATAAAACTATGGAACAAGTTCACCAAGACTTCATGAGAAGGCTAAACCAAGCCCATGCAGCTGACTTCCCACTTGAATTCTTCATGCAACCAGAAAGAATACTGTTCTCTAGAGCCATGATAGCCCATCCAAACATCAACCGATTCAGAAACATGAGAATATTAGAAGAATCTGACTCAGAACTGGAATAAGATTCTGAATATAACGACTCAGGAGTTATAAATGAATAAAATGAAGAAGATGGAGAAATGACTGAAGAGGTTAATGGGCCCCTCATGGCGATTAACAATTCCGAGAATAATAACCTAGATATAGACGAGCACATTTTGGATATAAGTCCAAATCAAATAGAACATGTAGGAAATGGAGAAGCAGAGATACAGGAGGAAGATCAAGCAGGCCAAGAAGAGCCAGGTAATCAGGAATACCTCGGAGTACCCAACACACCAGTCAACAGTCTGATGAAAAGAGAAGAAATCACAAATCAACAGAGTGGACCAAGGCTTACAAATAACAGGCTGGATAACCAAGACCGCCTCCTGCAGATCGACAGAATAGAGGAGGCTTTCGTTAAAACCAACCCAATAAATCAAATGGGCACAGGTAATCAAGTATCAAGTTTTTTTCTGATAGGAGGAGTTACCATCTTTGATTCCCCGCCGACAACACAAGCCATCCCGATCACTCAAGAAGGAGGTGATGAATCAAAAGGGGAAAACATTGAGCAAAACAGAGATAATACAGAAAACCCAACACAAAAAATGGACTCACAACCTCTTCTCTCAGGCCCAACGGGAATACGCAATAAAATCAGGGCCTTATTGGAGGCCCAATATGAAACATGAGAATCATCTAGAAGCCTAGGCCCAGGGAGAGAAAACCCACAACCTAACAACACCAACATAACCACAACGGACAATCAACCCCAGCAAAACCCCTTGGTCGAAGAACTCAGTAGAATTAACAAAAGACCCCAATTAACTCAGACAGAGAGAGAAGAATAACAAGAACCAGATCTTAGGAGCTTAATTAGGAGAGCATCCCCACAAGCAGCTCTAACTCATCAGGCAAACGTAAGGCAGGACGTGAACTGGAGAATTAAAGAGCAAAAAAACAATCGACCTCAAGCAACAGCGTCAACCCCTCCGTAGAGGGAGAGGTACACTCTAAAACCTACAACCTTGATTTATATCGAGATTTTATGATTTATGGAAACCCTGAAGAAATTATTAGAATAAAGAATAGAGTTATATATGATCAAGCTTTATTCTGGGAAGATTTTGAGTCCCTAAATATCAATGAATCTCCATCTTCTTCTGTGGGTTCGCAGGAGACTGTCCCTCAACAGTCTCCTCGGTCACCATGATAGCCATAAGCTGTAACTGCAGGGTTTAGGTCTTACCCTGCATGTTCATTACATCAAAGACCTCTGTAGGAAATATAACCCAAATATGATTTTCCTAATGGAAACAAAATCAACTAAACTTGAAGTTGACATCAAAGTTAGTGGTCTAAACTATTGCTTCTCATGGGGAACTGATGCTCAAGGAAACTCGGGAGGGATATGGGTGGGAATCAGAGATAAAGGCTTTTAGATGTGCTAGAAGTATCTCAGAATTGTTTAAGGGGAATAGTAACAGATAACCAGGTCACCCCTTGGCACATCTTCCTAGTTTATGGTCCCCCTCAATTAAGTGTCATGAAAGAATTATGGACCAAATTTAATAATCCCCTTTCGAGAGAGAAGCCTGTACTTATTTTGGGAGACCTCAACCAAGTTATACGTCCAAAACAAAAATGGGGAGGAAATTCTAAAATGTCTAGAGTATCAAATAGCCTAAGAGATATGATCCATGCCCACGAACTTCAAGATATCTTCTCAACGGGACCAAGGTTTACTTGGTTTAATAAGAGAAAAGGAAATGATCTTATCTTGGACAAACTTGACAGAGGTCTAGCATCAGTCTCTTGGAAGGATCTTTACCCTGCTCACAACCTATAAATGTTACCCATCATTATAGGAGATCATGCAACGCTAGTCCTTAAAACGGATAAGCAGAAACTAGCTCAAAAGATAAAGCGGTTTGAGAACTTCTGTACCCTTTTTCCCCAATGTAGGGACATTATGTTAGAGGCTTGGAATGCCAACATAGATGGCTCACCCCTTTTTTCAAGTAAAGGAAAGAATCAAAATTTCTTTGGGGAGCCTACATTTTTGGAGCAAATCGAAAAAAAAAAAAAAAAAAAAAAAAAAGCAACCCTCTGAAAAAAATAACAGGATACCACCCTAGCCATAGATGAAGCCCTAAAATCTAATGATACCACTCTCTTAGGCGACCTCCTCTTCCAACTTTCAGAACTTCAAGAGAGCTGGGAAAAAATGTTAACCATGGAAGACAGTAAATGGAGACAAAGGATTTGCTACAAGGGGATCTTTTAGGCGCGTGGTTTTCTTCTAGGCGCGTTATTTTCTCTCGTTCCCAAATCTTTTCTCTGACCTTTTCTCGCTCGCCAAACAGATTTCTTTTGACATATCTCCAACGATGGAGCCCCTTTCTAAGGGTTCGGCTGAGAATCCGGCGTCGGATCGGGGTTTGGCACAATCTCAGCCAACCAGATCATACGTGGACGCAGCACGTGGCAGATCTACGAAGCCATGGAAACTGGGAGATGTCAGGGTCGATGACAAGCCACGATGCTCAGTCAATAGGGCACCAACAGTGCGTTTTTCGCAGAAGGAGATTCAGGCCTCGACTAATCTCTTCGGAAATTGTTTGATCGCTACTTTTTAGGGATTTTGACCTTCGATCTCAGATTTTCGAGCTCATGTGGTTCAAAATTGGGGCCTCGAGAAGACTCCGGCGATTGGCCTGTTAACAACCAAGTCCATTATGATTCGATGCTTCTCCGAGGCAGATCTCGTGAAGGCATGAACGAGAGATGGTAAACGAATGGGTAGTACAAGCTACTCGATCACTCGTTGGGGATTACAAACAAAGAGGTTGAAACACCTCAAAAACTAGTTGTTTGGACTCGTCTTGCAGGTTTACCTCTAATCTTTTTCCCTCAATCTATGTTGAAAGGTATTATAAATTCCTTTGCCAAATTTCTGACAATTGATGAAAAAACTGAATGTTTGTTGCATCCAATCTATGCTCGAGTTTGTGTGGAAATTGAAGATTCACAAGTCATCCCGGATATGGTTTGGATTGAAGAGGAAGGTAATCAAGGTTTCTGGAAACCCATTGAGCAGGAAACATTGGAAAACAGTTGTGGCTTCTGCTTCAAGTCAGGGCATACGGAATCATCCTGTAGATGGAAGAAATGGAAGTCACGCCACCTGCCATAAAAACAATGGGTGCCGGTGAGGCAAATCCCTCAAGATTCTCCAGATCAGATCATAAAAGATAGCAGAGTAGGGATCTTGGAAGCTGATGAAGTAAATAAGAATCAATGCCAGGAAGATACGCCTAGGAAGCAGACAAAAGGGGAACCAATACAGTCTCTAGACACTAGAGAGGTTACAAATAACATAGAGGCAAGGTCTGAGCAAGAGCCCACAGATGGGAAAGTCAAGGAGGAAGTTGTGCAGGAGTATGAGCCTGACCCTCAAACACCAGGTCAGGACGACATTGAAATAAGTCGTTTGCTGGAGCTACAGTCGGGGGGTTTTAGTTAATCAAAACACCAAAGGAAAAAGCTTAAGAAGTTGCAGGCCATTCAGCTGAGAAAGAGCAGCAGGTTGGTGGAGAAGAAGGCACAGATGGAAACACCTAACTCTCTCGTTTCCTCATGTTAAAAATCCTTAGTTGGAATATACGGGGCATAGGTTCCAGGGAAAAAGAGCAACACTTTAGGCAATACCGAAACAAACATGGCATAAATCTCTATTGTATCTTAGAACCAAAGTTAAGTGGTGAGAAGATTGAAAAAGTGGCGCATAGACTTCAAATGGAAAATTATGCACAGAAAGACCCTGAAAATTCACATATCTGGTTGTTCTGGTCTAAGGAGGTTAAGGTAACAATAATTGCAGCAATGCCTCAAGCTCTGCACTGTATAGTAGACCATGCAATCCAAGGAAGCTTTCATTGCTTTGTGGTGTATGCCCAATGTGATATGGAAGGTCGGAGGGATTTATGGAAGTTTCTAACAGTTCAACAGAATGCTCCAACCTTAATTCTTGGAGACTTTAACTGCTACACTGCCTAGGAGGAGAAATTAGGCAGCTCCTGTCACAATTGGGGGGCTATGAATAATTTCTCGAACTGGATCACTACAACTGGTTTGGTAGATCCTGGCTTCCAAGGACAAAGATACACCTGGTGTAACCAACAGGAAGTGGGAAAGAGGATATTGATTTGCCTAGACAGGATTTCCATAATTTGTCCTGGATAGCTCCGCTAAAGGTAGACCCCCTGCCACATACAACCTCTGATCACTCCCCTCTACTTGTTACCATAGGGGAACAAAGACTGATGCACCGAAGATTCATATACAAAAGCATGTGGGCAAGGCATGAAAATTTCTTGACTTTTGTTAAACAATGTTGGGAGAAAGAAGAAGAGGGGGATAACCCATATGGAAACTTCATAAAAAGCTCAAACATTTAACTCGAGGGCTCGCTCGGTGGAATTGGGAGGTTTTTAGGGATCTAAAGCAAGCCATCAATACAGCTACTGATGAGTTAAATTCTGCAGAAGAAGAGGCTCAGAACAGGAATGATATTGCTTCCATCCAGAGATTGAAAGAGGATTAGGATAAACTGAATGAAATGTTGTTACGAGAGGAAATGTTGTTGAGGGAGCAAGCTCGGGAAACATGGCTCAAAGTAGGAGACAGGAACTCTGCCTTTTTTCATCAAAGCATCATAAAAAGTCAGCAAGCCAAAATCAAACTCACAGATCTAGAGGGAAATAACATAGATGACCCAGAGAATGTGCATGAAGAAGCTATAACATACTACCATAAACTGTTCACCAGTGAGCTACAACACCCCCTACTCTAATCTGCAATCTTTTAGAGAAAAAGGTGTCGGACCTCCAAAATAGAGAGATTTCAAAAGTTCCAAGCGCAACGGAAATAAAACAAGCTGTTTTCACCCTCAACCTAGATAGTGCCCCTGGCCCAGACGGTTTTCCTGGACAATTCTACTTTTCATGCTGGGATATTGTCTCCACAGATGTTACTGAGGTCGTCAAATGGTATTTTGCACATCAGAAACTTCCGAAGAGCTACACAAGCATACTACTTATTCTGATCCCCAAATGCTCAGCACCTACCAAGTTTTCTAACACGAGACCCATTAGTCTTTGTCACTTCATCTACAAAGTGATTTCGAAGATCAAAATGACAGGTTAGCCCCCTTACTATTGGCACTCGTAGAAGAGGAACAATATGGCTTTATTCAGGGCAATACTATCCAAGAAAGTATCATCCTTGCTTCAGAATTAATTCATCACTTGGGGGATAAAGTTAGAGGAGGGAATGTAGTTCTCAAACTAGACATGGCAAAGGCATATAACAGATTGGAATAGTATTTTCTGGTGGCAGCTCTAAAGGGTTAAGGTTTCTCAGAAGATGTATTACGTTTGATTACTCCGTGTTACAACAACTGTTGGTATTCGATTCAGTTAAATGGGATTTAGGTTTGGGTATTTCAAATCAAGTAGGGGGTGAGGCAAGGTGACCCCTTGTCCCCAACTTTATTCATCTTAGCACAAAACGTGCTCAGCTGCCAACTAAAAGACAGTATCCGGAAAGGTCAACTAGGAAGATTTCAGGCGCAGGGGCACTCTAAGGAGATCACGCATCTCATGTATGCTGACGATACCATCATTTTTGGAAATGGGAGCAAGAAGAGCATGCTCAGCCTACAGCAAATCTTGCGCACCTATGAAGAGAGTACAAGTCAGCAAATTTCACTCCATAAAAGCACTATTATGTGCTCTGACGAACTCTCCTCTACAAGGGCAAGCCAGATAGAAAATTGGCTTCAAGTTCCTCTAGGTACACTTCCGTTTAAATATCTAGGGGTTCCAATCTGCAAGGGGGCTGGCAAATGTGCAGACTTCAGATTCTTAGTAGAAAAAATGCAGCAAAGAATTGATGGCTGGAAAACCAAGCTGTTATCAACAGGTGGAAAACTGACTCTCCTAAAAAGCGTGCTTGCAATCACACCTATTCATTCTCTAGCAGCTGCTAAGGTTCCCAAGTCTATTATCCATGATATTCTACAAGCTTGTACCAACTTCTTCTGGAACAACAGAGGGGATCATAGACACCATTGGATAAAGTGGTAGCAACTCAGATTACCCATAACCGAAGGAGGACTGGGAATACAAGATATTCGAGATCAAATTAAAGCATTGCATGCAAAATTAGCTTGGATTTATGTAGAGGGGAAATCTCTCTGGTCTATCTTCATGCGATCCAGATTCAAGCACCCAACCTGTTGCTTAGACAAGAAATCTAGAGGATCCCAACTGTGGAAACAGATTAGACAATACATTCCCCAGGTGCTAGCAAATGCAAAATGGATAGTGGGTGATGGGAACATCCTATTCTGGAAAGATAATTGGCTCCATGGCCAACCACTCTGCACAGCTCCTCCTCTCTGGCTAAACATCTCGATTAAAGAACTTCTGGGAGATGACCAGACTCAAATGATACTGAAAGAAAAAGGATTTGCTAGAGAAGTCGAAGCTCTGGAAAGTATTCAGCTAGCAAACGAGAAGAAAGACCACCTTTTTTACACCCCTACAATGCAAGGCTCTTTCACAGTCAAAGCTTTTTGGGAACAAGGAAGAAGAAAAGGCCCCCCTTTCACATGGTACAAACACATATGGAGCCCTCACATTCCACTCAAATGCAGCATCCTTGTATGGAAATTTTTTCACAATGCCCTCCCATTGGATAAAAACCTGCAGAAGTGTGGAATTCATCTGGCATCTAGATGCTCCTGCTGCAGTTTAGGTAAGGAAGAAACAGTTGATCATATATTCTGTCAAAGCAGCAAAGTAAAGGATTTATGGTCCAAACCTTCTCAATGGTCTGGAACAGCCATTCATCGTCACACCTGCGCTGAACTATTTCAGGTTAGTTTTTGAAGAACAAAAATTTCCTCTTTAATCGGCCAATGCCTTATGGTAATTCTTTGTACTGGGCTCTGGGAATTATGGAAGGCTAGAAACCTGCATCGAACTGAAGGAACTGAAACTCCTTCTAGCATAATCTGGAGGAAAATTGATGCCTGGCTGCATAATCTTTGCCCCTTGTTTTCTATGAAAAGGAAATATCACTATAGAGATAAGCTGGTTGCAACACATCTAGGCAGAACTCAGAACCACAACAGAAAAGAAGGCTTATGGATCAGTTGGAAAGCTCCAACTACTGGCTTGCTTAAATTAAACTTTGATGGCACAAGTCGAAATAGAGAAGCAGCAGGAGGGGGGATTCTTAGAGATACTAATGGCAACACTGTAATGACCTTCTCCGTCTACTTCGTCTCAAGTACGAGTTTAACTCTTGACTTTGGCCTTCAAATTTGTACTGCACAGAATATCCAGGTTGAAGAGGTGGAAGGTGACTCCCAACTGGTTATAGAGGTCTTGAAAGGAAATAAATAATGTCCTTGGCAACAGATCTACGCCCTCAGAAGAAGCAGGAGCAGGATAACAAATAACACCAAGATAAACCATGTCTTCAGGAAAAACAATCAACCAGCAGATACTCTAGCAACCATGGGAATCAACCACAAGATGAATCAAATTTGGTGGTCTGCAGATGGGCTCCCAGAAAGCGTAAAGGAGTTGGCTTTGCTGGATAGAATAGGTAGCAAATACTATAGGAAACCTAGAAAAACTGTATAGGATTTCATACATATAGCCTCATGTATAGGGTGCATTTTAGTGAGGTAAGGCTCAATATGTCCCCCTCGCTCGTGTACTAGTTTGTCCTTATCCCAAAGAAAAACCAACCCCTTAGACCGAAGGACTATAGGCCAATTAGTTTATGCAATATGATATATAAAATCATATCTAAAATCTTGGCCAACAGGCTGAAGAGGGTCATAGGCAAACTGATAAGCCCATGGCAAAACAGTTTCATCCCGGGCAGAAGAATTTAGGACAACTCAATAATTGCTAATGAGATCATCCACTCGATAAAAAAAAGAAAAGGTTAAGAAGAAATTCAAAGGAGCCCTGAAGTTAGATATATCCAAAGCATATGACAGAATCAGATGGGACTACCTTCTGGAAGTAATGAGAGCAGAAGGAATTTCGTTGAAGTGGATCAATTGGATACAATAGTGCATCTCAACAGTGTCCTATAATATCCTCATAAATGGTAGAAAACCAACCCCGATAATTCCAGAAAGAGGAATAAGACAAGGCGACCCACTATCATCCTTTCTTTTTTCTATTAAGAGCTGAAGGTCTCTCTTGTCTCCTTGAAAGAGCAGTTGATGATAAAACGCTTGAGGGTCTCAATATCTGTAGAGAAGGATCCAAATAATCATCTCCTCTTTGCAGACGATTCTTATATATTTTTCACCCTCAACTAACATTGTTGTGAAAAGATTGTGGAGATCTTAGAACTTATGAATCAGCTTCTGGTCTGACAATTAACAAAAACAAAAGTGAATGGTTTATCATCCCTAGTACCCCACCTAGCATCCTAAGTAGTTTCAAATCAATCATCCCATTTAAGATTGTTAAGAAAACAGGAAGATACCTGAGAATTCGTAATCTGGTAACGTTCTCCATTAAAGACCTATGTGTATTCTTAAAGGAAAAGATAGAGGGCACTTTAGCTGGGTGGAAAAGGAATATGTTAGCTAATATTATGTATTATCATTAGTATATTTGTATAGGAATTATTTTGTATTTATATTTACCACTTATCCCTATAGACTTTGTATAGGATTATGAATCTATTGTATTCTTTATTTATACCGATCAATAACATCAGAAACTCTCGAGGAGAATTCTATTCTACTTACATGGTATTAGAGCCAAAATTTCTAAGCTCTTCTTTCTTTCTTTCTCTACCTCAACTTTTTTTTCCAATTTCTTTTTTTTTTTTTCGCTCCAACACCGAATCCTCTTCTTTCTTGTTTATCCCTCTTGAACTCTCTTGTCTTCATCTCTTCTTTAAAAAAAATCACGTCCTCATTCAAATAACTTGTTTCCTATGCAATTCGCAATCAAATCTTCTACTCAAAATTCTCGTCCACTATTTCTCATAATCACTCATATTTCCTATATCAACTTCACCCCGAACCCTTATCTTCTATCACAATTTCTCACTCACGGATTCAATTTTTTTTCCCGCATTATTCCTCTTCCATTTTTTTCTTACGTGGTCTTTTTTTTGTCGATCCCCTCCTCGATATTTTTTCCCCGGCAATGATCATTCCGCCAACACTTCGGCGATGATCATTTCGCCAATCCCTTTAGGTGGCGCTCATTCTGTCAACTTCTTCAGGCGACGCTCATTACGCCAACTTGTTTCTGGCGACACTCATTCCGCCAACTTCTTTCAGGCGACGCTTATTCCGCCAACTTCTTTCAGGCGACGCTCATTCTGCCAACTTTTTTCAGGCGACGCTCATTCTGCCAATTTCTTTCAGGCGACGCTCATTCTGCTAACTTCTTTAGGCGATGCTCATTCCGCCAACTTCTTCAGGCGACGATCATTTTGCCAACCTCAGGCCCGATCCTAGTGTTTTGGGGGCCATGGGGCGAAACAAAATATAAGGCCTTCATTAAAATTAATTTTTTCACAATTTTATTGACACAAAAGTTAGTGATTAAACTCAAGAAATATTAATAAAATGATATGATTAGAATCATAAT
>JAYMSY010000338.1:0-12742 GCA_036897685.1 Monsonia emarginata | reverse complement strand
TTTGTCTTGGTATGTTAGCAGGGAGGAGGAGCAGCAGCTCCAGTGGGTTCTTCGAAAATATGTGTCCTCAAAAGCAAAACTGAAAAATTGAATTCCTGTAGAAGGAAAAGGAAATAAGACGAGAGGTACGAAGAAGACGGAGATGGTGATGGTTCGAAAATCTAGAATATTTGCATATTGGCACATGTTGATCATGGCAAGACGACGCTTGCGGACCATCTGATTGCAGCCTCCGGAGGGGGTTTGCTCCACCCCAAGATGGCTGGGAGGCTGAGGTTTATGGATTATCTTGATGAAGAACAGCGGCGGGCTATAACCATGAAGAGCTCTTCTATTGCTCTTCAATACAAAGAACACTCTGTCAACCTCATTGACTCGCCTGGCCATATGGATTTTTGCAGTGAGGTCTCAACTGCTGCTAGATTGAGCGACGGGGCATTGGTATTGGTTGATGTCGTTGAGGGTTTCCACATTCAGACTCATGCAGTGTTGCGCCAAGCCTGGATTGAGAAGCTGACTCCTTGTTTGGTGCTTAACAAGATTGACAGGTTGATAACTGAGTTGGAGCTGGAGCCAATTGATGCATATAATCGGCTGCTGAGAATTGTTCATGAGGTCAATGGGATTGTTAGTGCATTTAAGTCGGAGAAGTATCTGTCTGATGTTGATTCCATTATTGCTGGACCTTCGGGTGAGGTGAGCGATGAGAATTTTGAGTTGATAGAGGATGATGAGGAAGATACATTTCAGCCACAGAAAGGGAATGTAGCATTTGTTTGTGCTTTGGATGGGTGGGGATTTACTGTTGGAGAGTTTGCTGAATTTTATGCTGCAAAACTTGGAGCAAGCACAGCTGCTTTGAAGAAGGCTTTATGGGGTCCTTGGTATTTTATTCCAAAGACTAAGAGGATTGTGGGGAAGAAGGCACTACCTGCTGGGAGTAAGGCTCAACCCATGTTTGCCCAATATGTGCTTGGGCAACTCTGGACGGTTTACAAAGAAGCTTTGAAGCCTGATGGTGATAAGGAATTACTTAAAAAGGTCATAAAGAATTTTAAGTCGTCGGTGCCTTCTCGTGAGCTTGAGAACAAGGATCCGAAAGTTGTGCTTCAGTCTGTGATGAGCCGCTGGCTTCCTTTGTCGGATGCAATATTATCCATGGTGGTTAGGTGTATGCCCGATCCTGTTGCAGCTCAATCCTTCCGGATTTCACGTTTGCTCCCGGAAAGGGAGGTTTCAGATGATGGAATTAGTTCTGATGTGCTTTCGGAGATCGAATCAGTGAGAAAATCTGTTGAGGTTTGTGATTCAAGGCCTGAGGCTCCTTGTGTTGCTTTTGTATCCAAAATGTTCGCAGTCCCAACAAAAATGCTGCCTCAAAGGGGTTTCCATGGTGAGGTCTTAAACAACAATGCAGCTGAAGGTGGGAATGGTGGATCTGATGAGTGCTTTCTTGCATTTGCAAGAATTTTTAGTGGTGTTCTTCATTCGGGACAGAGGATGTTTGTGCTCTCTGCTTTGTATGACCCCTTAAAAGGTGAATCAGTGCAGAAACACATGCAAGAGGCTGAGTTGCAGTCCTTATATCTAATGATGGGTCAAGGCTTAAAACCCGTGGCTTCTGCAAAGGCAGGGAATGTTGTTGCTATCCGTGGTCTCGGCCAGCATATATTGAAAAGTGCAACTCTGTCGTCAACTAGAAACTGCTGGCCGTTTTCGAGTATGGCCTTCCAGGTTTCTCCTACTCTAAGAGTAGCGATTGAGCCATCAGATCCGGCAGATATTGGTGCACTCATGAAAGGCTTGAGGCTCCTCAACCGTGCAGACCCATTTGTAGAGGTCACTGTTTCTGCCAGAGGGGAACATGTGCTTGCCGCTGCAGGGGAGGTCCACTTAGAGAGATGCATAAAGGACTTGAAAGAGAGGTTTGCAAAGGTGAACTTGGAAGTCTCACCTCCTCTTGTATCTTATAAAGAGACCATAGAGGGTGATATATCCAATCCACTAGAGAATCTGAAATTGTTAGCAAGGAGTTCAGATTATGTCGAGAAGGTGACACCTAATGGAAGGTGTGTTGTCCGCGTGCAAGTCATGAAGCTTCCATCTGCCCTAACTAAGGTTCTTGATGAAAGCACAGATTTACTTGCAGATGTCATAGGAGGCAAGGCAAAGCAGATAGATACAGGCTTGGAAGCCCAAGGATCAAGTATCTTGGAAGGTAAAAGTTCACTGCAAGTGCTGAAAAAACGAATAATGGATGCTGTGGAGAGTAATATTCAATGTGGGAATGAGAATGACAAGGATCGAGCTGAGAAATGTAAAGTGAAATGGCTGAAGTTTCTTCGGAGGATTTGGGCACTTGGGCCTAGGCATGTTGGTCCTAACATCCTCTTCACTCCTGATTCAAAAATAAGCAACTCTAGTAGCTCTGTTCTTATTCGTGCTTCTCCCCATGTATCTGAGAGGTTGGACTTTGTGGACGACTCAAGCGACTGTGACACAGTTGCCGATACATCTTGCGAAGAAACACAAGCATTGCGCTTAGAAGCCGAGAGTCTTGCAAGTAGTGTCGTGTCTGGATTTCAACTTGCTACGGCCGCAGGACCCTTGTGTGATGAACCCATGTGGGGATTGGCATTTGTTGTGGAGGCTTACCTTTCTCCATTGGCCGGACAGAGTGATGAATCTGAAACTTATAATCAACATCCAGAGCAGTATGCCATATTCACAGGACAGGTTATGACAGCTGTGAAGGATGCTTGTAGGGCAGCCATGCTTCAAAAGAAACCACGCCTAGTGGAAGCTATGTATTTCTGTGAGATGAACACCTCAGCTGAGTATTTGAGTCGCTTGTATTCTGTACTTGGTCGAAGGCGGGCCCGGGTCTTGAAGGAGGAAATGCAGGAAGGATCTCAATTATTCGTTGTGCACTCGTATGTGCCTGTTTCTGAAAGTTTTGGTTTTGTTGATGATCTCAGAAGTAATACTTCTGGAGCTGCGAGCGCTCTTCTTGTACTCAGTCACTGGGAAGAACTTCCCGAGGATCCTTTCTTTGTTCCCAAAACTGAAAAGGAGAAAGAAGAATTTGGAGACGGCTCTAGTGTACCTCCAAATACAGCAAGAAAGCTCATTGATGCTGTGAGACGACGGAAGGGCCTGCCTGTGGAAGAGAAAGTTGTCCAGCATGCGACGAAGCAGCGAACCTTGGCGCGTAAAGTTTAGAAGTTGATTTTGATCTTTGAGGTGATACCTTTTGCCATTAATTTTGTAGGGGAAGAGTAGTACATTGCCCTATTAGATGGTAAAAAAATTGTTTCCAGTGTTTTTGTTTTTCAACCCATTCAAGACAGTTTGCTTACAAAGTTACAATCTGCTTGTTTACTGAAATCATATTGTCAATGAGTAGTAGTACTCTTTATTTTCCTTAGATCCTCTGTTGGTGTTTCTTCTTTTCCTTTTGCTGCATAATGATTGATAACATGCCAACATCTGGTTTCTGTTTCTTTGGATTTAGGCCATTAAAAGAGTTTTGGATTTGTTGTTACTATTTGGCATAATGTGATTAGTGAGGTTTAATTCAAAACGGATCATCTCTGAAATGCTTATTGGACATGGTAAGGATATCTGTTAGCTTAACTAGTGAGCATGAGTTCGAATCTATGAGAATGCAGATGTGTTAAAACTTAGTGGTAGAGATTTGTCGCCTTTGTGGTCCTACCTGACTCGATTGGGGATTAGTCTGAGTGTGGTGAAAATGGCTTAATAGTGTCAATCGCAAAGTATAGGCTCGTTCAAAAACCCCGTGGTTAAAACAAAATAAATTGCTTATTCATCATTACATAAATGAGATCCATTTGAGATAAAAACTGTAAATCTAATATGACTAAATGGTGTAAAAGCCTTGTGCTCCTGGTAGTGGGGGAACTATGTTTAATCTCATCAGGGACGAATTCTTTTTGGCTAGAGCCAGCCATGCAACGCACAAACAAGAATCAGTCTTAGCGTGAATAGAGATTAGTCTATGTGCGGTCGACAACACAAATGGGAATTAGTCTTCGCATGAGCGGAGACTAGTCTAGGGGTGGTGGTGAAACGGCTTATAAGTTGCCAACTATGGAGTGGGCCACTTGAGGTTCATTTGTTTTTCTTTACAATAAGATGTATGAATCTGATTGTATATCTTATGCATGAATTATTAAGAGGCAAGATAAAAAGACAAACGCTATTGATAAACTAAATCTGAATCATTCACGTTAAGGGGCTGATTAAGTACAAACAAACAATTTCCGGATTATCTCGTCATTTGTGGTTGATTTTGTAAATAGGACTTCATTTGATTCAAGTCAAATCCATAACTTGCATTCAGATGATAGACAAACCCAAAATTTCTGACTCCATCAGCTTCTATATGAATAAGAAATATCCTCCTTTTATTTATAAACAACACGAGGCACACAGTCTGAGACAGATAAGAAGTGTTCATCTAAATCATAAGCTATTAGTCAATTACAGTTGACTTTTCACCGTTGCATCTTCTCTGAATTGAAGTACACATGCAGTTAACAATGGTTTGACTTTATCCTAGTAATGTCTTTGCTTCCAGTACAGAAGCCTGCACGCATTGCAGCTCCTCCACCATTTTTTCCGACAAGAAACATGAACTCCACCTTCCGCCTTCCAAAAGTTTGGCCATCTTCTCCGTAGCTTCAGCTCTCACTTTCTGCAATTCTTCTATTCTTCTACATTCCTGATGCATTTCTTCTTCCAACATTTTCTTCTCTTCTTCCTTGAAATCGTACTCGAACACGTGCTGCTGGTATTCGAGGATCATACTGTCTATCTCGGTCTTGCCATTCTCGTTTACCTCCAAGAGCATCTCTTTTTCTTCCAGTACATTCTGGAGAGCAAGTTCCGTCTCCTCCACAGCGTGCGAGCCTTTCTGCAACTCCTTTTGAACGGTTTGAATCTCACACCTTAATGTTACCAACTTGCAGTCCAAATCTTCGTACTCTCTTTTGGTGACTCCGAGTTTCTCTCTAACCAATTTCATTTCTGCTTGCAGCTTGGTCTTCTCTTCCTCGGACTTGAGGAGCTCGGTTGCTTTGCCGCCCAAATTCCAGTTCCTCTGCACGGGGTCTAAGTTCTCAACGTTATTATCTATGGCAAACAGAACCTTTTCGTTTTCGTGCCTTTTGTTCTCTTCCTCGAATTTTGTTTTCAAGGATACGAGGTTGTTCCTCAGTTCAATTTCAGATTGTTGAACCTTCTTCTGCGATGCCTCGGTTTCATCTTTGCAGGTTTGGAGACGGGTCAATTCTTCTTGCTTTTGGTTGAGGTGGGTCGTGGCAGCGCTCACTCTTGCCCTTGCTCGTGCTTCTCGCTGTTCGAAGTAAACGACTGATGAAGAGAAGTTGGACAGTGAGTACTTGAGAGCCAAAAGCTTCTTGTCAACTATAGAGCTTCTTTCTCGTAATTCTGAAGATAGCTGTTTAAGCGACTCGAGCTGCTCCTGTTTGACATGGATTCCATCTGCCATTGCTTCGATTTCTTTTGTAAGCTTGTCGACCTCAAAAATAGCCTTCTCAAGTGAACCGAATAAAGAAACAGTTATGGTAGAGTCTGAAAGTATTTCCTGTGCTTTATCCAGCTTCGTTCTCGCCAAGGTTAAATCTTCACGTGCAATTTCGGCAGTAACATTAGGTTCTGTTTCCATGTAAGAAATAGCTCCGTCATCAATCTGGTTCACCGCATCTGTGTTATGTCCATTGTGAGCAAAACCTGTTTCTTCAGTAGACATTTTTGCATCCTCAGACATAAGGGGTTCTGTTTTCAGTGATGGCTCCCGAGTTTCCTGACTTTCTCCTGTTACTTCTTTTGCCTCATCAGATACGGGTTTATCTAGCTCAGCCCTTTCCCCGCCATCAACTTCGACAAGCTTTTCAGGGCAATCAAAAGCTCCTCCTCTGGTTTCAACTCTGCCCGCTCCATTGGAAGATAGAATTCTTTTGAATTCATCCCTCTCGTGCATTGCCTTCTCGTACAACTCCATCAATTTTTCATTCTCTTCATTCATTTCCATGAGCTGATGCTCTAGATTCTGAACAATTTTCTTCATCTCGTTCTTTTTTTCTTCGGCAAGTTCACCAGAGTGGGCGTTATTTTGAACTTCAGTCTCCAGTTCAGCAATCTTGGCTTTATTAGTATTGTTGTAATTGCTTTCTGCGGCTGCCTGTTCATACAGTTCAATCAGTTTGTTGTTATCCTCAAGTAATACCATACACTTCGCCCGCAGTTCATCATTTTCTTTAGACAAGATGATTGCCCTCTCATGAGCTTCCGCTTCTCTTTCACTTGCAGAAGCAATGGCGTCAACCATAGTTTTTATTTCCATCTGATCATCTAAATTGATGGCAGGAATATTTGTCGACGAAGATGGATGCTCCATTTCCAGAGTTCCTTCTTTTGCCCCTCTCAAAGATCTTTCAACTTCTAGTTCCTTTACCAACTCATCCACACGCCTACAGTATTCAGTAAAACAATAGAAGGTCAGGTTGTGAACTGAAGATTATTTCATTAAGTTCACGCAAAATTGGAAACCCATACTAAACATATTACTGTATTTCTCTTGATTCATTCCTGAAATGTAATAGAAAAATGTATAATATCATATCAAAGTTGAGAAGATGAAAGAATCCAAAACCTTTCCAACTTTTCTTTCTCTTCAAGGCAACGATCTAGTTTTCTGTGGAGTGAGTCCATTTCTGATTGATTTTGAATAGCCTGTGACAAGTAATATTTTATCAGAGTATGGGAAAAAAGGGTGATATTTGCGTCGTGGTATAAAAAATAACTTTCAAGCTACCTGCAAACGGAGAAATTCATTCTCTTCATTGATTGAAGAGCGCCAAGGTGTTCCTGGCTCCTGTGTAAAACAGATATATATTAATTTCTGTGAAGACAATGAGAAAAGCAAGAGGTAGTGTTATTCTTTTTCAATTTCAGTATTAAGTTGTATTTCCACTGGGCTTACAGCGATACCTCACTTTTAGAAGTTACTATTATTGGTTTCTGGAACTAACCTGGCTAGTACTCAGCAGATTATCATCACCTTGAGCTAGGCCTACTGAATTGGCTTTCTGCAGTACACAAATTTTCATAGTCCGCCATTTAGGTTAACAACTAAGACATTCAGAAATCTACATTAACTTTCAAGTTTCAAGACAAAAGCATGTAAAAACCTGAACAGCTGTAGAGTCAGATTCATGCATAAGTTTCCAGTCAAGTGCTTCTACCAACTGCAGATTTCATTCAACATATATAATCAAACATCAGAAACTAATGGCACGGAATTAAATATGAAGATGAACAACTTTTGACACTAGAACAAGTACGCACCATTTTATGTAACACCGTGATCTGTTCAGTCATCATCTCCCGTTCACCTTGCTCGCAAAATGACTTGAGTCTGTGGGTTTCAAGGGTAAATAAGCATGAATTTTAATATTCTGTGCAGCTGATAATTCTTGAAAATAAAAAACACCGAAAGAAGTTAGGTTTATTGGTATTAAAAGAATGTTTTCTCCGGTATATCTTCACTTTTGGAAAACATTGGTTATGGGAATAATTCTCAAATATTATAGTTGTGTTCTTAAACTTCTTGACAAAGAACGAATAGAATAAATGCTGAAAAAAAGGCAGATTGATGAAAGGAATCCAAGCTGAAAAAAAGGCAGATTGAATAAATGCTGAACTAGAACATGCCTTCTAATTTCTTCCTTGAGCCTAAGATTTTCCATTGCAAATCTGGTTACTTCTTGGTTCCTATCAACCTGAGTCTTAAGGACCTCAATTACTTTGAGGTGTTCCTCGTTTTCCTTCAGCAAGTGTGTCTCAGCAGAGATTTTTCCAGACGCAACTGCCTCAAGACGTTTGATTGCTGCTTCTCGGAACCGTAGCCTCATTTTCAAACTCTGTATCTCATCTTCTCTTTGTTTGGCCTGTTTCAGAAAGGGCATAACATTTTTCAGGGGGGAGAACATTACAAAATGATCAAAAGTGTGAACAGCATGCCCTTGTTGATGAATGCTGCAATATACATAGCAGTCCTATAATGAGGCTGTTAAAAAACTATGCACCATGCTGATTGCAAGTTGCTGAAGATGGCATGATTTGATCGGTCATTCTTGTAATTTTTTTATATTTACTAATGATAGCAGGAATATATAACATACTGAACAACTTTAAAGCATAGAGCTACCAGCCATTCAGAAAAGTAAGTAATTCCGAATGGAAATGTGTTTCAAATATACCAGTTGCATAGCTCCTTGATTTTCAGCAGCTAGTGCCTGCAATGCCAAGTCCTTGTCTTTTTCCCTCCTGAATGCCCCAACAAGGGCAACTTCATAGTCTTTTTTCTGAAATACAAATAAGTCAGTGACTTACCAAGCAAATTTTTCTACTTTCTTTTGACTTCAGGAAAGACATGTCGTATACCTGCGATGTCTTCTTTGCAGTAGCAAGGGGACTAAGTGATCCATAAAGTCCTTCCCACTTAGAGGATCCTGGAGAACCAGGAAAGCTTACTGCCAAAGCATCACTTTCCTGATTTTCAACTCCTCCATGCCCTAAACTGCGAAGGCGGGATATTTCTTTCTGCAAGCATGCATATGATATGTAAGAAAATATTCAAAAATGTCAACAACACTGCTATCCATTTCTTTCTAAGGGAATTCTGATAGCCTTAGTCCCAAATTTCAAAGTTCTTATCACAAGATATCAGCCTAGTTTCAAAAGTAATTAGGAGTGACTGACAATCTACTTTAGTAAATACAGAATTAGTATTTTGAATTCACAAATCATCTAGGTATAAAAATCAGTCAAACTTACTTTAAGTTGTTGAATTTGCATCCGCATAGCAATTACATCTCCAGATGCATCTTCATTCACAATTGCCTGAACATACATTTCCACAAGTGATGGCATGTACAAGCTAAAAACAGAAATTTCTAACAAGTTAAGAATCTAGCACACTGTTCAACACAAATTTACATACATTGTTCTTTATAAACTTAGCACGCTGCGCAAACTTCAAAGTACTAAGTGTCTCCAACGAACAGCTGTAATAACCAAATACTCATCGCACGTAAATATCTGTCAAATGTTATAAGTACATACACAAAAACAAAATGCAATGCAAGAAACTCCAACTAGAATCACTCTGAAAATGGAATATGCACAGAAAAGTTTAGTTTTAAATCTTAGAATAGAGAAGTTACATGCCTATATAATTAGAATTTGAAAACATACTATGAAATCAGTACATGGAAGTTAATAACTCAAGAGGAAAGAGTGATACTGACCAATTAGCAGGACTAATATTTGCAATTATAATAGTTTTGGCATTCCCTCCCAATGAATCCTGAAAATTACAGAATACAAAAAATGATTAGACAAGTTTATATCCAATACCAAGATGATATACACAACAATAATAGTGAACAAACCCTTCACAAGCAACAAAAAACTGGGCACGTGATTTTTCAAAATTGAATATATGTTCCAAAATCCAAATAGCATCACTCTTCACCTGAAGCAAAAAGGTAAGCTTCGAATCCCGGTAAGGCACATGTTGTGATTTCCCATTGGATATACTCACTAGGTTCATAATTACAAGGCTGCAAATGAAAAGTTGATTAACAAACCAATTAAATCACTAATGCCAGATGGATATGCTCCTTGTATGATGGAAGAGAATGGAAAGAATATAACAGACCCCAATGTTGAAAGAGACTTGTTAATGTTTGTAGCTTCCTTGAGACGATCTCCTTCAGCACCAGAACTTTTCTGTCTATAGTAAAGATCAAACCCACATCAGGATCAGGAAATTAGTTAAACCTCTGTAACTATTATAATATCCGGTTCAAGTGTATTACCTTTCAGACCCTGCTAAATCAACTAGATTAAGCCGAGCAAACCGGTGGTGAGTCACTCCTTGGGATTCCCACTAAAAATGAGCAACTAGTTAGGATATTTTAGAATTAAACCCCAAAAAAGAAGAAAGGAAAAATATCTAATAAATTACCCACCTTACTCTCAATGATACATGTAAAGACACTATGAGAGCGGCTGCTTGCACGATTCATATTAGTAGCAGCAACCTTTCTGTTTGCTGCACCCTGAAAACCCAATATAGATTTATATAACTATTACATACATGAAAAGAACAATAGGAGAATTGAATTAGTCTTTTGTTATTGAAGCATAATTAGGAAATGACTTGTTCAAGAAACTACCGCTCGAATCTTTAAGCAATAGCATATTAGCATGAAATATTACTATCATATTCAGTAAGAGAGGAAGACATTTTTAGAAAAGACACAGAGACAGATAAATATCTGCAGTGACAATTGACTACAAAAAACACACAGGTAGTGTCATGGTCCACGAAAAAAACTAACTTATGAATCATTGTTAAACAGTTTTAAGAAGATACTACAGGGTGCCTAACACAGTACCTTTTGAATTAGAATTCAGAAATTCTGTAAGCCTATAATTTAACTTCAAATTATGATTATCTTCAACTAGGATAATCGATCTTCAGAATTCAATTAAGTACACTTCTGACCAACCCTCAAGTTCAGCAAACCAAACAAATTGCAATTTCTTGAACTCTTTACATTTATGCTTCATAAGCAATAATAAAGACGAGCTTGAAACAGTTATGATTAGTGCAGTGTAATAGATGGTGGAACTAAAGACACGGCAGCAAAAGAGACTCACTACAAACCAGAATGTTATAGATTTGTAACAACTAGTAGACATGGTTAAAGTTCCACACATATAATAAACGTATCAAGAAAGGGATTAACTTGGATAAGTTGTTGCATCACATCTCGAGCACTCGTGACTTCAATCTCCTTAAGGTTCTCCACATGAATGCCTTTTTTTATGTCTTCTCTTATCTGTGGCATTGCACACAATACAGATTCAGTATCTAGTTATCCAAAAAAGGTAACAGAAAGTAATCCACATAGGTACAATGTAGTGTGGTTCTTGATACATATACACATCAAGAATGTAATGATGCTTCGACTAGATTTTGGGGAGTTGGTGTGAGTGGCTGTCAATAGAGATTAAAATATACACACAAAAAGAAGGTTTTCAAAATATTACCTGCAAATTGTTGGTAGAAGGCTCCAAAAGATCAAGAATCTGTTCATTGTATATCTCCAGAAATGAGCATTTACATATAAATCTTAACTTTTCTTCTCTACGAGTCTCTTTTTCCTGCCACGCACAGATGAACCGTCAAAGGTTGTTTATATAGATCTTGCGACGGAAAAGAGTTTAAGTAGGTGATCATGTTGACTAAATTATTAAAGCACAAAAATCACGTAAACATTTAGTAGAGGAAGATTGGTAGTCAGTTTGATTGCCGAAATTATTGAGCAGATCATATCATTCAATAAATTAAACCTTTTACATCAAAAGGTCATTTACTTTCATTTAGCCACAAACTGAAAATTTAACCACCTGCATGCGGCAAACTGTTGAAGAAACCAGAAACACAAACCATACAGTAATTATTTGTGAATATACATAAGACTTATATATCCTGAGATTATAATTAAACAGAAAAGGAATGAACCTTCTGGATTCTTGAGAACAAATATTCAAAAACTCTTGGTGTCATCCCACAATTGACGCTGTGCCTTCGAGTGCCTCCCTCTATATCTCCTAGCATTGTGTGAGTCTTTCCACTTCCAGTCTACAGGTAAAACATTGTAATTCAGAAACAAGATTCAATGGCTTGATATCCGTTTCCTATGAATTTGAAAACCTTAAATGTGCTCATGAAATCAACCAACAATGTGTCTTGTGTATTAAAAATGGTATACGCAAACAAAAATTATAAACAGAGAGCAAGTAATTCAAGCTAAAAACCCAACATCCTCTTAGCAATCTAAAACGATAACAAGTTAGAATAGACAATGAAAACAGTAGGAGACTCACTTGGCCATATGCAAACATGCAACTATTGTAGCCTTCAACACAATTCTCTACCATTGGAACCCCAGCCACTTTGAATAGCTTCTCCTGTTGCATTCATTACACAAGTCAAATTCGTAACATTGCAACAAAAGTCCGTGAACAACTACACATCTGAAAGACTGAAACAAAATTTACCTGGCTAACATTCTCGTCAGCTACGTGGTCAAAGGTGAACCGTGATTGGGGATGACCAATCCAAGTTACAGTCTGAGAGCTCTCTTGCCTAACACATTTGCTATATCCTTGTGTAGATATTTCAGAGCTACTGAGAGGTCGAATTCTGATTATAACCTACATTTCACATCAAAAGAGAGCAAAAATCACGAAAAATGACCGATAGAACTTCTTATTTGCAGGAAAGGACCAACAATTGAGCACAATTTGCAGGAAAACAAGTCAGGAGGAGTGAACAGAACAGATAGAGTGGTAATACTCCAGTACCTGCACATTATGATCCTTCCAGAACGAAGGATCTTCACGGAGCTCGAAGCTCCGACTCGAGGTCGCGGCACCTTCGCCTGAATCGTCATCCCACTCGCCGATGCTCGGAATCGCAGACGCCGAGACCAACTGGTGAGCGAGATTCTTCTTCGTGGTGGACTTGAGGAGATCCGGTGTGCTCTGGACGGGAGGCACGGGATCCGAAGACTGGCTCGAGAATCCGAACCTGCTCTTGATGGCGCTCGCCGTG
>JAYMSY010000337.1:0-12745 GCA_036897685.1 Monsonia emarginata | reverse complement strand
AGCGAGCCCGGGTCTCCTGGGTGAAAGCCAGATATCCTAACCGCTGGACGACAATGGAATTGTGCTTCATTTTGTCAGTTATATATATAAAAACTAACTAACCAAAATATTAGTTTTTTGAGAAAAATTAAACACTTAATTCAGAATACTTTAAATATATTTTCTTCGTATTTAAATGGAAAACGTGAAATTTATATAATGTGAACGATTTACAATGAGTTTGAGTCAAATTGTTTTGGATATGAAATCACATTATATGAGGGTATTTTTGAACAGTAATGTTTTGTGCACAAATAGAGTAGAGTCATAATTCCCTTTTGATAACTTGTCTAACAATTTTAATACTATCCACAAATGGATAATGAAGATTCCTTTTGATAGCTTTGTCTGTAAATTGAACCGTAGATATTCTATGTCGGTCATTTCATTGTCTTTAGTATTCTTTAAATGAAGTTAGAGATTTAAGCTTATTTGGATCACGAGTGTCTTTAAACCGCACGAAGCCAAATGGATCACGAGTGTCTTTAGTATTCTTTAAATGAAATTGTCTTTAAACCGCACGAAGCCAAATGGGTCACGAGTGTCTTCATCTTCATTTTGGTCAATATATCATCTTATTCAACATCTTTTTCAATCAATCTTATTTGGATCAAGCCCTAGACTGAATTTAGTGGACCCCATTAGCCCCGAGGCTGATGGTCACAACCATGTGATTGTTTTTCTGAGTTTCAAGGGGTGCCCTAAATGTAGGGCATCGTACCCACATATTTTTTTGCATTAAGGGCTAGTATAAATAAATTACCCATATAGAAGGTGTAAAGCAAAAAAACATAGATTACCCATATGTGATGCCTCAAAGTTGGGGTAAAATAGTCATTCAACCTTGAAATTTAGAGTGTCAACAACCATAAGTTAAGAGCCTAGAACTCGAGACTAGCTCTGAGACTGAGTTCAAGTTCAAGGCTCCATTCTAGATGCCCTTGTATTATTTACGTGCAAGTCTCATCCACAACCTCTATAGTCAACCACAAAGCTCATAACTTGTAGGTTAAGGCATCACTGTCTGATTTGCTCCTATGACACAGAGCCCAAGCAGTAGTGTCCACAAAATCATACACAAACTAAAAACCAAATCACCAGCAAAACTATTTTCTCTTCACCTTCCTTTTTCATTCGACAGGAGAAACAAAAAGACAATCAAATTCTCAATCATTGACACAATCTGATGCTATGGAGATGAAGCAGATGCTAAAACTCAGCATATTCGGACAACCGAAAAGCGCGTATCCGCAGAACACATTATATAACACTGAAAACATTCTGGTGAAGGGCATTTTTTTCCCTCTCAATTTGTCAATAAATGCCAGTAAGTAACAGAGTAACAATGACTACAACAATACAAGAATAGTATGTTCTCATCTGTCAGCACATAATGCAATGCAGTGCAGTGCCAATGAAACTATTCCGCTAATACTATGATTCTGTATGCAGTTCCATGGCCTTTCGTTCTGTTACAAGAAACACGGAGAATATGATAAAAACAAATCACAATAACATAGGAAGGATATTCGTAAAGCAGAAAATTTGCCGGAACAATGGGAGCCTCTCCCGTGCATGTAAGTTTTGGAGAAAATTTTGACCAACTAGCACACTTCTCGGCTCTTCTGAACCCCGGGAATGAAGGGCTAATAAGATTAAGTGACAGGAAATAAGTTATTGGGGGCACCAACTTCCGGCAAATTGCTTTCACATGATATACAACATAACCATATGTTGCCAGTTGCAAGATGAGACCAATTATTGTTGACTAATGCTCATGCTTGACTCGTGCTTTTAGTATACCGGGAAGAGGTGGTGAGGTGGGAGGCCTACCCGGTGGTGTGTTTGACATTGAAGGGAGAGTCATTTGTGGTTGGTACATGGCGGACCCAGACATGCTAGAGCCTTCTCCTCTGTCCGCGGGGAAGTTGGTTGCCATATCATCGCCTTGTGGTCTTTCGCAAAATTTCATTGCCTTGAGGACGTAATTGTCATCATGAAGCTCAAAAGGAGTACTGCATGAGTTCCATGTACAATGAAGTGATCAGAGATATGGTTAAAGGCAAAAGTTAAAAATTACGAGAAGGAAATCCAAGGTAATCAAAAGGGTTTCAGTGGATTTATCTTACCTATTGAAGTCAAAATGGACCAACTGCATATCCTCTGATATCTCCACCTCCACGGTTGCGTGAGGGCGTGTCTACAATTTCCAAAAAACGAGTTAACATATCAGAGAGATTAGAAAGTATTACTGACCCAAACAGTCCTAAGTTTTTACACTTCGTTCTAATATAGTCATAAAGTTTGGGTTTTCTTCCCATGTAGTTCTAAGTTTATGAGCTTTTTTCCAATTTCGTTCTAAGCTTCATTTTTGTTCCAAATTAGTCCTAAACTTATGCGTTTTGGGGGGCTAGATTGGAAGAAAACGCATATGCTTATGAATTAGAACTAATTGGAACAAAACTCAATTTTAGGCCTAAATTTGAACAAAACGCATAAATTGATTACTATCTTGGGATATTTTCCAAGTCCCAACCATAATGATTCCAAGTATATACTTCTTTCAAAGATTGAAACAATTATGAATAAAAAAAAGATCAGAGGTCAAATATTGTACTCTCAACAATTTTATGATAGTATAATAAGTCTTGGCAGTCCCCAAGATCCTGTTCGAGAAATGATTCCTGGTTAGGAGTGAATACTAGCAAAATAAACAGTGAACTTCTAAGATTTAAGAAAGAGCAATGACTCTTCTGAATACTTTATTAGAGATCTAGCAAAAAAAGTAAATAAGAGAAAAAAAAGATCAAGATCAACTACAAAACAAATTATAGTTGTGAAAAACTAAGGTCATATGAGGAGATTTTGTGATAATAAAGGACGCCCATATTATCACCTAACAAAATTACCACGGAAAATTATGCTACATAGTTTCTGAATTCCAAATCATAGACAGAATGAATAAAGACTTATATCCAGTTGCAAGTCAAATATAAATTTAAGTCGTAAATAATCAAAGCAGCTGCTGAGTGGACAACAACAATAACAAACCCTTTTTCCTCACACTAGTTTACAAATTCAAAAGACATGGAAGAAGTCAAATGTTTGTTCAACAACCATTGGAGAATTAACGGAAATGTTTACCTGAACCAAAATAAAAGGTAATGCCACTCCTCCAATGGGAGCATCTCCTGCACTGTATAGTTGCTCATTTCGTTGAATCAGGTTCTGCAGACCAACAAACTTGACGGAACAAAAGAATTGATTACTGTACAGATACCGACCAATACATATGGTTTGCTTAGTAAGGAAAGTCCTCAACCTCTACATAAAAAGAGACTGCCGTTTCCCATAAACAAAATGCGAGCCATATAAATAATAGAACAGAAGTTCTTACTTGTTCTTCCAGTTCTCGCAAATAAGCAGCTTTCTTTTCAATCCTACCCCTCAAAGCAAGTCGCTCTGACTGCAGTAGTCACACTAAGGGTTTGAGTATGCTCATATAAGTTCCAGAATACTAACCACGATCATATCTGCACTACTAAGACACCAACACAAGCAAGATTCTCACCTTCAGTTCTTCAATATCGTTCAAGCTAGTACGAGGAAGACCTTTCCATTGTATTTCTTTTTTGTCTTTAGAGATGATATCCATTGCCATAAGCACATTCAGGGCATCATATACCCTTCGCCGTATGTTTTTCTCATCATATTGTTGCTGTTAGTAGAGAGTTTGAGAAAAAAATAAATATGGCTTCACCATGACATTCCATTTAGCCTTGAGATGTACGAGCACAGACAAAAACATATTAAATGACTTCAGTCAAAAGACAGCACACCTGATCTGGGGATGAGAGACTATTGCCAGGATCAGCAAACTCAGCTACAAGTTCATCTGCCACCTGGAAAGTAATTATAAGATTTAGATTGAGGCACAAAATTGAAGACAGATGGCAATCGCATGAACAAGAAACTAACAACTAACGCATAAAGATGTTCCCTTCAAATAAAGTGAAAATTACCCATATTGAGATTGGGACATGGCTTCAGGATAACATCAACCAGGTCATTGCTCTCAATTCATATAGAAGAAAAAGATCACAAACAATCAGAAGCCTAAACTTCATAGAATTGCAACACTAACACACAACCTCACACTGAAACTACAAACTAGAAACGGTGCCTAAAGCCTGTTGAGCCATACACTTTCACTATTTCATGTTTGGTACAGTGAATTCCAAATACAAAAACGCTTTAAAACTGTTGATCTCTATAAAGATATCTGTTTATCACAAAGCACCAAGCAGCTGTTTGCTCATTGTCACTTTCTGCAACCTTTTCTATCATGAACTTTGAAGCTTCAGCTTCTTAATTTCTTCACCAATGTCTCCAACTCCAACATAGTAGATGTTTTCATGTTGTCGATTTGTTCGGATATTTTTATTCATATATTCAAATTCGGCAAGTCAAAGAAATAAATGTCTTCTTTTAAGGAACAGGCATTGAGTTCTTGGTTATCTTATGGCTAAACAAATATCGATAACAAATACAAACATATTTGACACACTAGTGCCACATTTGTTCACTCAAATACACAACCTTTTCGTCCCATTGCTGTCCAGACATATGTGAATACTAATAATTATTCCGCTGTGATAGTGATTACGAATGATGCCAACTCAGCACATAAAGTTGAAGTCACGAGCAAATGGCAAAAGCAAAGCAACAAATTCAAATAAACTGGTTTTACTGTAAGCATATAAATGAACAAATATGACAATGCCTTCAAGAAACCACCTGACCTCATTGTAAGTAGTTCTTCCCTTGCTTTCCACTTTTTCGCAAACTGGCCACAGCAAGAAGGTTCAGGTAGTAAACAGTAAGACACTTAATTTCCAGTAGCTCAATTACTATAATACCAATCTCCAACGTATTTGATGAGATCTACACTTAAACACAATTAATAACTCATTAAATAAATACACAAAGAAACACAGACAAATGAAAGACCTTTCATGCTAAATTGACGTAGTCCTCTTCCACTCTTATCACCTCCAACTGCCCGTTGACCTCCTCTCTTTTTCTTCTTGCTGTTACTGATCATTCAGAAATGCATTAGCCCCCAAAACTTTTCAGCTCTAGATAGAAGTTATTACCTCACAATTTATGACTTAAGTCTCAACAAAAAACATTTGCAACCATCTAAAATTGAATCACTATCTCCATTTGGGACGAAGCACAAGATAAACTTCGAAAACTCGTATACACTTAAACAATTATATGTTCACTTAATCAATGATTATGATTCATGAATCTACCAAAGCTATGAGAAACCAAACTGAATACCAATCAATTAAGAAACTCAAGCTCAAATACAGTAACTAAACAATCAATTTAAAAGTGAAAGAGACTCATCATCAACCAACCCAAAACCCTGAATCACACCCATTTTCAACTCAGCATTACAGAAACTGACTCCAAAAACACAGAAAGGAACAGCAAGAGGCACTCACGAAACGGCCCCTTGTGAGCCAGCATCGTCTCCGTGAATGTCGAGGTGATTCAACCTAAGAAAAGTGCTCTCACTCGCCGGGGTCGCAATGGCCTGCTCGCTCCGGCTGGAAGGCGACCCGATGCTCCCGCTGGTGGAGACGGACTGCCCGGAAACCGTCGTGCCCCAAGACCTCGTAGCTCCGCCTCTGGAAGCAGCAGCCGGCGGGTTCCTCTCCCCATCCTCCTGTCGGCTCCCTCCAGTCACCATCCCAAAACCAACAACAAAAAGAAAAACAAGTGAAGCACAAGCAAAGATCCAAGAGACCGAGGACGAGGAGAGAGAGAGAAGACACTGTGTCTGTGACTACCTCTTGTTGCTCTGCTTTTTATTCTCTTACCTGTCTCAATCCCACAGACCTCTGTTTCTCCAGAGAATCGAACAGTCACTAATTTAGTAATCACAAACACAATCTCTCAAGAAGAAGGAGAAGGGTAAGATGGGAATTTTACACGACGACGTGGTGATTATCCGGCAATCGGAGAGAGAAGGCGACCCGAGTGTGATCACCGTGAATTGTCCCGACAAAACCGGCTTGGGTTGCGATCTCTGTCGCATCATTCTCTTCTTCGGCTTGAGTGTCGTCCGAGGAGGTAATAACAAAGAAAAAAAAGCACAAATCTTGATTTTTTTTTTGCTTTCTCTCCGATTTTGACTCGAATTTTGAGATGGGTCTCTCGGATTCGATCTAAAGTTTCGAACTTTACATGGAATCGGTCGAAGGGTGTTTTGATTTTTTTCTGGGTTTGTCTGATTTTTGTGTTTTGAAGATGTGTCTACGGATGGGAAATGGTGTTACATAGTGTTCTGGGTTGTGAGCAAGTCGAGTACGAGGTGGTCTCTGTTGAAGAAGAGATTGGTGGCTGCTTGTCCCACTTGCTCCTCGGCTTCGGGAATTTCATTTTACCAGTCGGAATTGCAGCCGCCAAAACCTCCCGATGTGTTTTTGTTGAAGCTGTGTTGTTATGATCGAAAAGGGCTTTTACATGGTAATGTTTTTATTTATTTCAGGTTCTTGTCTCGGATTCATTTCTTGATTGTTGCCAAATTTAGTAATTTTGTTTTGGGGTTTTTGGTTTTTGGAATGGCCTTTACACTGTTTGGGTTCTGATCCAAACATTTCGTAGCTGAATCTGTTGAGAAATTGAGCTTGAAGGTCATATTTTCATGTGTCCCTTTTTTTGGTTATCTATAGCTCTTTAGCATTAGGGAAAGATGATTGAGGCAGTTGGTTTCTTCGGTTGCCCCATAATTATTGTGGTTTTCACGCCATAAAACAACATAAGGTAGCAAGTCTATACAATGGAATAGTTAGTTGGGTCGACGACCCGACCATCAGGTCGTCAAACTAATCATTTTTTATTTTTATTTTTTTTTGGTTTTCGTATGACAAAAGGAAAACATATGGCATGTCGCCCATTTGACAGTTGTGTCAGCCTCTAAATTTTCTCTCAGCTGCGACAACTAGGGGCTGCCACAATAGTGGCAACTGGACTGCAGCCACATTAGGGAGCGCATAAAACATGCTCTTAGATTTGATCTCTAGCTGTTTTATGCTTGTAAATCCACTAAATTGTAGTTCATCTGTCTTTGAACGAGTCTTGCACTTTCTAAAGGGAGAAATGTCAAATTTGGTCCATAAAGTCTGTAATTTGTTTTAATTTAGTCCCTAAAACATATTTTGTTTCAATTTAATATTCAGAATATGTCATTTTGTTCCAATTTTGTCTCTCAAAAATGTGTTTCGTTCTAATTTAGTCCCCAAATATCTGTTTTGTTCTAATTTAGTTACTCGAGTATGTTGCTTTGTTTCGATTTAGTCATTTTATTATTGTGAACACGATGGTTATATCGGAATGAATTGACAGACTTGGAAGACTAAATTAAAACAAATAGCATACTTCAGTTACTAAATTCAAACTTTCCCCTTTTTAAATTAGGCGTCCCAAATTGAGTGTCTTACTTTCCTCGACAGTTAAACATGAGGGTTTGTAGGGAAATATAAAGCTGATGTTACATTATCTTTAATCTTTGCTAAGAGTCGAAGAGTGTGCTCATTTTGGAACAGAGTGAGTAATTATCTATTTCTCCTTTTGGGATGTTGAGACTTGAGTTGGTCTTCTAACAAGAACTAATCCGGTTATTGATTTGGCGAATTGTTCTTGTCATTTTTGCAGATGTAACAGCCGTTCTTTGCGAGCTCGAGCTCACCATAAAGAGAGTGAAAGTTTCCACAACCCCGGATGGGAAAGTCATGGACTTGTTCTTCATCACGGATACCAGGTATCTGCATTCTTCATACATTATCCGCATTGCAAACGCGATTAACAATAATAAGAATCAGTTAATCACATAATTAGCAATTTGATTAACAAGTTTGATATTTGATTAGGCAATACAATACAATACAATACAATACAATACGTAGCGTAATAGTTTTGTGTATTATTGGTTAGGGAACTTTTGCACACGAGAAAGAGGCAGGAGGATACGCAGGACCATTTGAAAGGCGTGATGGAGGATGCTTTGATAAGCTGTGATATAGAAATGGTTGGCCCCGAGATCACAGCGTGTTCGCAGACATCTTCGTTTCTTCCACCCGCCATCACGGAGGACATTTTCCCCTCGGGAAAGTCAGGGGAGCGCCAGAGGGGAGCGCTCACTTTCAGCGACGTTTCCATCACAATGGATAACTCCCTGAGTCCTGCTCACACGCTCGTTCAAATCGTTTGCCAGGATCACAAAGGTCTTCTTTACGACATAATGAGGACTCTCAAAGATTACAACATTCAGGTATCATATCATTTTTTTATCAGCAATTTGTATGTACCGAGATTTGAACTGATGTTGATGTCTGGTTGTTACCGCCTTGGTAGATTTCTTACGGGCGTTTCTCAAAGAAGCAAAGGAGAAGCTGTGAGATTGACTTGTTCATCATGCAAGCAGACGGGAAGAAAATAGTTGACCCTAGCAAGCAGAGTGCATTGTCGTATCGACTGAGGATGGAATTGACTCGTCCTTTGAGAGTAGCTGTCACGAGTCGAGGCCCCGATACTGAGCTCCTAGTTGCAAACCCCGTGGAATTGTCCGGCAAGGGAAGGCCCCTTGTTTTCCACGATATCACCCTCGCTCTCAAGATGCTCGACACTTGCATCTTCTCGGTAATTTCCACCATAACAACTCTCGGTCCCTCCCAAAATGAGTGTCGAGGCCCGAATCATGCTTTGACTTTCCCTACATAATCTGCAATCTTTCCATGTGCTAAACTTACTTATGTGTGATAACTAACTGATAGAAAGGACCGTCGTGGTATTTCATGCAAAATGAACTTCCTAACAAAGAAAGCGAACACTCTTTTCGGGACATCCAAATTAGGAAAGTAGTTCACTCATTTTGGGACGGAGGGAGTAATCAGCACAGTCTATGCTTTCAAATCTTTGTCTCACATTTCAAGGCTTTTGTACAATCCAAACACACCAAATGCTGCCATGTCTTGAACCTTGGTCCATTATGCTCTTTTATACTTTTTGATATAAAGAAGCCTTCAACTATCAGCCTGATCTTTTTGCCTTTTTCAGGCTGCAATTGCAAGACATATGATCGGAGACCGGGAATGGGAAGTATACAGAGTTAGACTCGACGAAGGGGATGGCTTGGCAGTTCCCGGGTACAAGATCGAGGAAGAAGTTTGGAAAATGCTGATGGGTTGGGGGTGATACTCACTTCAGATTCTCCAGTGCATCCCCGGGCACTACCACGGAGTATATATCATATGTAACTTATGGAAAATACCCCGTAGCTGCTCCAGAAATTGGCAGCACACAGAGTTAAAAGAGATCAGAATTATCAGAAGCCCCGTGACATTGTATATTAGTCAAAGTATATCAGTAGCTGCTCAATGTGAGTCCTTTCCAAACCCGTCATATATATACATATCGTGTACATATATATGTATGTATAGTCTGTATTTAGAAGACAGGCATAGGAAAAAAAACAATAGGATGTTGTGAATCAGCATTACCAGGTTCTTGTACAGAAACATAATCTTTTTATCTACATTATATGAAGTTGTCTTGTTGATCATAGATTGTTCTGTTTTTTTTTCTCTGTTTGGCTCGTGTTTCGGATCTCATATAGAAAATTGACCCGACGATATTGATGTCTCAGTATCAGCCGTCTGTGATAGTAATGTTGGTGTAATGGTAACAAGTATTTTTATTAGCCGATAAAAAAAAGTATCAGCCGCCTGTGATTCTGTAACATTTGTGATTTGTCCATCGTATTTTTAGTACATAACTTATTGTTTGTATGCTGTTGTTTTCCGGAGTTAGTTCCTTGTTGCAGGATCGTTTTTGCCATCAAGAAACTTGATTCGACGGGAAGGAACTTCTAGATCTATGCAGAACATGATACGTGAAAAAAATCGAGGTAATTGAATACCTTAATCTGTTTTTTAAGGTTTTGGAACCATTTTTGTTGTTGTTGTTGTTGTGTTATGGATATTTTCTCTAGTTGCTGATAAAGATGTGTATTGTGAACTGTAATAGCATTTTTTTTTCTTACTGCAAGTGTATATTTTTGTATATGAAGTTCTTGTTTTTATATGCTGTCATTTTCTGCAGAAAAAATATATATCTCCTTGTGAAGAATATGTTTGTTTAATCTGATAGTGTCATATTATTAACAAACACAATGGGACAGCATAGATTGTAACTGCCAATGCATTTTGTGGGTCCCACGGTCCCCGGCAGCTTCTCCTCGTAGTGGGGAGAGACCAACTTTGCTGACAACTGCAACCTGCCGAGTTGTATAACGGCTGGTGGCGAACTAAGTATTCTACCCCGACAGTCTGATGTGTCTAGAGCGGTTGACAGCCCACTTTGGACACTCTAACAAACAACAAAAGTAAATAGAGCTCTTTTTAAGATTTTAAGTCATATATTTGATGAAAGTAATGTACAGAAACATGTATTTTTTTCATAGCTTCCAGTAGATGCCAAGTTTGTGCAAAATGCCTGAAACCACTCCCCAGAATGTGATTTCTGCGAATATTACGTATAGGAGTGTCCCTACTCTCTCCGAGTGCCAAACGTCGTTAAACACGTGTTCTTGAATCCAGTTGACCTGATATAACAGACACGGGTTTTTCGATTCGTTAGAATATAAATACTGTAATTCGTCTGTCAATTGTCGATATCATATCAGTTTGAGTCTTTAGTCGAGCAGATATTGTAATGCAGGTTCGTTATGGTACTTACTAGGTTATTGTCTGGATTTTTATAGTACCATCCGTTTATGAATCCTGCGAATATGCCTTGAGCCGCCATCACGAACACAAACATTGCATTCATTCCTATCCATTCCAAGAACAGGAATGGTGTCCGAAATCCCCAAACGTCGATCTGTAAGAACATGAGTCCTCATAGTAATGCATATGTTTCTTAGATTAGTTTCGGGATCGATTAAAACAGTGTTGAGATTCACAAACCAGTAAGTAAAAACCAGAAAATACGATTCCAGCTGCACCAGCTGTGAAGCAAACGTAGCTGAAGCTGTAGAGTTGTTTGTTGATTGGAATAGCTGCAACCAGAATAACAAACAAAGAACCTTACAACATGACTCGGTATGCTTAGCACAATGAGCTGAAAAATTAACGGAAAGCTGAAAAGATAACAAGCTAGAGCCGGAGCTTAAAAGTTAACTGAAATCTGAAAAGTTGGTTGGAAACTGGAGCTGAAGTCTTAACTTGAGTTAGAGTTGAAACTAAAAAACTAACTACTGGAAAGTTAGTTGGAACTAGAGATGAAGCTGAAATACTAATTGGAGCTGGAACCGGAGATGAGGCTAAAGAGCTGGTTATTTTTCAGTGAGTGTCAAGTAAAAATAGTTGTTGAATGAGATTAAATGAATAAAAGACATAGAAAGTTATTTGTAATTTGAAGAATGAGGGTAAAATAAAAATAAGCTCGTGAGCTAATTTCAAAAGCTTTTTTCTACAAGCTTATTAGAACAGAGCTTAAAAGCTCATAGTTTAAATTCACGAAACACTTCTGCAATATCGACCATGTCAACAAGCTATAAGAGCATGCACAATGCAAAAGGAAGAAATGGGCATGCCAAATGCAAAAATGTGGTCCCACACATTTGGAATCGGATTGCCACACTGATGGAGCTCAAAATGACATTGCAAATTTGTTCTCTCGCCGAAAGGACCTATTTTAAAATAAAATTTTGGTCTTCTCGTAAGTGAAAACTCAGCAAAAAAAGTGTCATCTCTCCAAGAGGACGATGCCAACGGAGATGCGAGATCCGCATCAGGATCTCTCGCATCTCCACCCACAGTGACAGATTCTGATGCGAATTTTGCATGAGGATTGACATCTCCTCAAGCTTCTCGCATTGCACATGCTCTAAGCTAGCTTTCTCGAGAGCTCATGTGCTCCCAAACATAACCATTATATACATGTATGTGTGTGTATCTATGCATTTGCATGACCAAATTAGCAACAAACCATCTGTGAAGTGAAGAATGATGGCTATAACTAACAGTCCAAGCCCCATTGAGACCCATTGCTTGAGCCTCTCAGAGTGTTCCTGCAAGAAAAAAAACACACCCAATCCTCAAAACACTGATAATCCTAAGTACATTACAACCTTAACCTCTGCTAATTTTTCCAAACCTTGAAATGAATCAAAACGTGCCCATAGTGTATGCCAATTACGCCGGAGAGGATGGCTGAGATCGAACTAACAAAAAAAGAACACAAGAACAAACCAATGTCAATTTTATTTTCCCATTTTTGCCTTAACACATAAGTTTTATAGGCGAGTTTACGGATTTTCAATTTTCAAACCTCAACAAGCCTTCAGGTTCGAATGGAGCGCGACACCAGTTAGGAGCATCCTCGCGAAGTGGACCAGAAGCCGGAGAACTAAGAGTGCAAGCCTGAAAAAGCTCAAACGCATCTATATCAGTAAAACTGAGCGCATTTGTTTTTATTAAAGATTAAGACGTCTGAATCTGATTGCATATCTTAATAAGTGATTCAGAAAGATAAAAAAACAAACGCTCTTAATGGACTGAACCTGAGTGATTCATATTAAGAGCCTGATTAAGTGCAAACAAACAGAGTCTATGATTAGAGTTGAGCTGTT
>JAYMSY010000336.1:0-12748 GCA_036897685.1 Monsonia emarginata | reverse complement strand
TGGCGCCCCCTCCCCCCCCACATGGTAGGCTGAACCCTACGGTTAGGTGGTGCTGGCGAGCCGAAATATCTAGAGTGATTGAGAGATTGATTTGTTCCCCGCCATAACAATTATTGTGACTATTAAACCATACATTTAATTACTGGATTTATGCGGTTAACCAATTTAATCAGTACCATACATCATATGAATCAAAATAAATACCGAAAGTGAACATGATGAGTTATTGCCTTTCTATTGGTTTCTTTTAGCCCCAAAAGAAACCGGTGGACCTTGGAGTTTTTACCGCACATCATATTTGAAGTAACCACCTCTTGTGCCATGACATGGAGCCAATGGATTGCTTGAAAGCTTCTAGAAAGTATCAAAACTATTGTTAAAATTGATTTTTGCAACTCATCGTACAGCCTGCTTTCAGCATCCAATCAAATTCTAATTAACTCCATATCTCAAATGCATTCTAAGCAAAATTGTTCACATCATGTAACGAAGAAAGCTCTTTTGCATAGAGGGGACTATTAGACAAGAAATGAAGATAAACCCAAAATTTTACGAAAACAAGCTATTCAATATCCTAAGCTAATATGATGAAAATTAAATTAGAAAATAGATCCAAACCTCATCCATTCAATTTGAGTGTTTCCATAACTCATCATTCATACTTTTTGTCAAAGATCATAACAATCATACCATACAAGAGATTAATTTTAAGATGTAATATATTATTAGTCTAGTTTCATTCAATTATCAGTTCCTAATCAATTACTAGCACAAAGAGCATGTCATCAATCAACGAAGAACAATAAATTATGTGGAAATAGGCTATAATACCAACTTGGTGAGAAAGAAAAAAATGATTTCCAAAACTTTCCTAAGCTCGACCAGATCTACCCATGAGATCTAGGTTCTAAGGTTAGAGATTCCACTATCCTTAATTGTTATTTTTGTTTTCTTTGACTTGCTTGGTGAATAGTGGATTCTCCTTGGTCTCCCAAACCTCTAGGTTCAAATGTATGAACCCTCCAAAAATTGCACCAAGCTTCAAGTTAAAGTTTTCTCAAAATGCTTACCACAATGATTTATCCAAAATCTCCCTTCTAGTAGAATCAAATGGAGTTGATATCGCAATGTCTTCATTAAGTAAAGGCGATACATGAAATGCGATCCACCATCAAATGATTAGTATCTAATGCATTAACGCACAAACGGATTACTTCGTGCAAAGTAGATGCATAAGGAGGGGTTCCAAAACGATGGATGGGAGTCCATAATGGGAGATAATCCACAAATATTGGTTATAAATGGCTGATGGATAAAGAAGACAAGGAAAAACATTTATCTGGGGTACTCTACATGTTCCTGGAAATGTCATTTGTGTGTTGGCTGGCTACTAACCAAAGAGAGGTTGCAGAGAGAGAATTGAACATCTGTTTTTTGAATGTCAAGTAAATACATCCATGTTGACATTCAAAAAATTTATATTTGAAGCCCAATGTTTCAAACCTAGGCTTCTGAATTGTGCTGATGGCACTTTTTGAAAAGTTATCAATGCCAAGAACATCAATAACCCTCATATCAATGTGTTCCTCAAGTAAGCAAATAATATATCAAAACACAACTTTAAGTATGCAGGAAACAGACCCATTACTTTTCATACCAGTTCTTAGGGAATTCATATCAAAATGCATTTACACAAAGCAAAAAAAAAGATCCATGAGACATGTCAGTCAGAGCTCCTTCGACATTCATTCACCTATATTGCTCTATATCTCATTATTACAGACACTGCTAACAGTTCAGAAACCATTCTCCGAGCAAAATGTATGTAACTTAGGCTGTACCTGAAACAGCTCAAACAAATATAAGGTTAATTACAACAGAAACCATTAACAGTCTAACAGACGCACAATGCAAAAATAAATAGAACAAGACATTGTGACAATGTCATCAAAAGACAGTTATCTGGTTGAACACAAACCCCGGCCGGAGACTGTCCTCTAACTTACAATTGTCCAAGCAAAAATGAAATCTCAAATATTTGTCATTTTCTTGCAACTTTTAGTCCTTGTCAGCTAGGTCACATGAGTCGAGTGTGTTCGATTTACCTTCCCAAATATAAGTTATAATTCATTGGACTGGGTAGACAATTTTCAATCAATGTATACTATCAAAAAGATGAAATAACACATTGATATAAAGAAGTGGAGAGGATTAATGTCTTTTTCTTGGTCCAAGCAACTTTTTTGTTTATAATCACCAATATCAGAAACTAAACTAAGAGTACCCAATGGTCCCAATATTCTGTCTAGCTTCTTTTAAATTAAAATTAAATGATTAGTCCATTTTTAAATTTACCAAACATGTTACTAACGAATTTGGTGATTATAATCAAGTTTGACCAATTTATGTTTGGATTATAATCTAGTGAAAAATGAGTAAGCATATGTAGAAGTAGAACTCACCAAAAGAGGGCACAGATCTCACACGCAATAGCAATTATTGTTAAGACCTTACTATGAATCTGCAAGATGACACAAGGGTTAGTAATAATAAGTGCAGGTCCAAAATATAAATCACACTCCATCCGTTTCAAAATAAATGTCCCATTCCTAAAAATAGTTGTTTCAAAATAAGTGTCTCATTTCTAGTTTAGGTAGCAATTTTAACTTGGATTACCAGTTGTATCCCTTCATGAGTGAGTAAAATTGGAGGCATGGTGGTAGACAAGGGGCAAAAGAGGAAAAATCAAGCACAAAAGTAAGAATCCTTAATTTTTGCAAATAGTCAAATGAGACACTTATTTTGAAACGGAGGGAGTAACAAGTAACAACACATAATAATGAAGCCAAAGACCCTCAAGATATACTTATAGAGAAGATAACTCTGGAAATGCCAGACAGTATACAAGGCAACGGAGACAGAGCTGAGGCTAATTTTCGCCACTTTATTCCATTAATAGATCAGGCCTTTCAGGATTGAGTGATAGCAAAAGACAATGCATTTTTTCCTTTATGAATGTCCGTGTAGGACAAACTGTATGTTAATTAACATAATCCAAATTTTATCACTTTACATAATGTCTTAATAGTCATGACTTCTAATGCAGCGATAAAAGACAGTAGCTCATTAGGACATCTTTTCCCACCAAGAACAAATAAATGTGGAATTGGGAACACACCCCTCCATGTTACCACAGATTGCAAAGAATTTCCTAATCTAACCTAAGTTCCAAAATTTCCCTCGTAGTGAAAAAAAATTATTGCGATCAATCTTTATGCTTACCCACAGAGCACATACGAGTGCTATAACAACACATCCAATGTAGATAGATGTAGCGAAGACACGCACAGGATCACAAATCAATCTCATTTGTTGCACAGGTTTAATGAGGAAAGCTGTGCTGCCAAATATGAACAACAGTAATTGGAGGTCCGGTTAAATCCGAAAGAATAGAGCACAAATAAATAAAAAATACTCCAATGGAAAGCACTACAGTAAGAAAGAATCTTATATTTCAGCGAGGGTATGTGGTAGGAAGGAAGAAATATTCAGCTTCATTTGCTTTATAAGAGAGAAAAAGAACCTTCCAACAGCCAACACGTTCCCAAAGGTAAATATTACAGCAAAATTTATAGGCTTGGCAAAAACTAGCAATGACTGCAAAATAATAATCATCAGAAGGTTAAAAGGAAACATTAGAACCTTAGATCCAAGCAAATAAGCCATAGAATCATCCACACAACATTGTAGGCAAAATAAAAACAAAAGTACAGTAATTTTCTACTGGGTTGTAATTGTATAGTTTGTCATATTAATTCACAAATTTTTCCCATTCATCTGAGCTATATGTATTGTCACGCCGCAGTTCCCGAAACGAGACTAAAACTCGATTGTAGATATTGTCTGCTTTGGACTGAGGGAGCAAGTTAGCCCTTGCATCCGGAAAATGCGTCCACAAGGGAGAGGTATCCACACCCCTTATAAGGTAGTGCTCCTCTCTGTAAGAACTCAAAATATATTAACTTGATTGTATTGATTGTATTCTAAGTACAAGAGAAGGACCCTCTTTATATCGGAAACTAACCTACACTATAATAGGAAATAGACTAAGATTAGGAAAATCACTAATTAGGAAACCTAAACAATAAGGAAATATTAACTTCATATTAAATAGGAAACTTCCTTATTCTCTAATATTCTCCAACTGATGTGGGATGCAACAAACCATCCCCTTGAGAGGCCTAGGCCCGAGTCTGGGCTCTGATACCATTTGTCACGCCCCGAATTACTGGGACGAAACTAAGACTCAATTGCAGATATTGCCCGCTTTGGACCGAGGGAACAAGTTAGCACTCGCGCTCACACGAATTTGCTCCTTCAGACCAAGGGAGCAAGTTAGCTCATGCATCCGGAAAACGCGTCTGCAAAGGTGTGGGATGCTACATGTGTCTAGCTCAAATATAAAATAGGGTAGCCCGCAAAATCTTTATCCCTTTAGAGTGCATTTGTTATAAATAAGTTTTACAATGACAACAGTCCTCAGAAGTCACTATTAATCAAAAGAAGAAGGAAGTAGATGTGTATAGATTCCACCTGCAATAAGAAAAAACAACACTTAAAGATACATGTTCTCCAGGTAAATATGCATTTTCGGGTTAAGAGAGCACGCCTGATGATTATGCAAAGGAATACAAAGGCAATTTCAGATTTGGCATATGAGAACACGATACTACAAAGTTTTATCTATCCCGCTGTCAAGATGAAACAATTGTTGATACTTACCAAGCTATTTATGTTCTTTTATTTTGATTTTTCCAAATTAAAGTCATGTTTCACCATGTATTTCTATGCTCGACGACGACATTATAAGCTTGTCCATGAGCAATGTTCCTAGAGAATTCATTACAGCAAAACCAAGGTCCATGAACAAGGAACCTCGGTGAACAGTTTAAGGTGTGAGACTTCCACAAAACATAAATCTCATATCGTAACTGATTCTCAAAACACATTCCTACACAAAACCAATAAGAAGTGCTCCTTTGTTGCAACTTACTTTATTCCTGAGGAAGAACCAAATTATCAAAGTTTTCTCTTGTATTTTTACCAGGAATCACATTATCGAGAGATGGACAGAAGATATTTTAGTGTTACTTGATACTCCCTCCATCCCAAAATGAGTGTCCAACATTCTTGACTAGGAAGTTAATATGCATGAATTACCAATATTATCCTTCCTACTGGTTAGTGATCACAAAACTAGTGGGTTAGCACATGAGAAGATATAAGGGCATCTGGGAAAGCCATGACATAACTCCGTCATCCTTAATTTTTGCTATAAGTCAAATAGGATGCTCATTTTGGGACCGAGAGAGTATTTTGCCATTAAAATCTGTTCTTTAAAGTGAACATACCAGACCAGATGATCGTACAAGCAGAAGCAGAATTTGGTTGGCAACTAGATGTGGAATCATTAATATCATCAGATAGAGAATATTGATAAAGTGGCATTGAGGACAAACACTTAATTACAGGGTCTATATTGTTATGAGCTCCAACTAAACATCATTCATTTTATTTTGCAAACTGTACTTACCCAAACAATGGCTTATTAATTGGTCATTTCCTCAATGCTATCTTAATTATGATTACCATTCCAAAACAAGCTAATTTCATCCAAACATCAATTACTAAAGCATGATCACAATTCACAAGCACTTGAGCACTAAATATGCCAAACAAAATTCCTCAAATTATGGCTACATCTTGAATAACTCCAGAACAATAAATTTTACGCATGTTCAATTTATTTGAACAAAGAAGGAGAAAATTAAAATCACACACATATATATATGGCATTACCAGAAGCATGCAAGCCAACCCAGCAATCAGACAGGCGGCGAATCCGTACAATCTCTGAAACAAGTAAGAACACAGAAGCAGTATCAAACATTGAAAACAATTTGGATTCAATGAGAGCCACGGATTGGGAATTGGAAATTGAATGCACAATTTGGCAGTACAACCTACACGAGAATAAGAGAGAGATGTACAAGATCCATCTGAATCTTCTTCTTCCTCCTCTTCTCCACCCAGGAAGCTCTCCTCTGCATCTCCATCGCCTACCCCGAGTCTCCACATTGTTCAATGGATCACCAAAAGCTTCGTTGATCCTCAATAGCTTCCACAGTTGATATCATATGTAACCAACCAGAAGAGAGCAGCGGTTTTTATTTTTATTCGGTTTTGAACTTTTGAGGAATAACATAATAGCCCCTTCATTTTAAATAATTATACAAGTAGCACAGCGTTTGACTATACGACGCCGTATCAGTGTACCTGTACGACGGCTTCCACAGACATACCCCTCTAATCTAGAGAGGGAGTGAGGCCGTAGTTGAATCGCCGGAGAGTGGGGCGGAAGATGTCGTCGACGCTGCTGGAGGTGACGCGTGCGGGCCACGAAGAGGTGGAGCGCCTCGAGAGGCTCATTGTGAAGGATCTTCAGAACGAGCCGACTTCCGGAAAGGACCGACTCTATCAGAAACCCCGCGTTCGCAACATGATCGACACCATCACCGCCACCACTCACAAGCTGGTAAGTGTCGCCTCTCTCTTTTCCTACTCTCTGTTTGGATGCTGAGAAAATCTTCCAGTGGAAACCGGACTGTAAAGCTTTATAATTAAATTAGGTTTGTTTTGAGACAAGTTAAGTGTGCATAAAAACATGTAACCTTCAATAATGCTAAAATGGTTTTAGTCTCTGAGCTACGCTTTATTATTGCTCATGCTCGTCGTCGAGGTTAAGTAGTTGCAGCCGTATGTCGATTTTATCAAACAGTTCCATTTCTTCTCTGCAGATTGATATCTACGAAGATAAAGACAACGCAAGGAAGGATGAAATTGCAGCTCTTGGAGGCCAAACTGCCACAGGAACTAATGTGTTTAGTGCATTCTATGATAGATTGAAAGAGGTAATTTTTGTTCTTTGATATTGATTTAAAATATGGAGGTCTTGTTATTTGATTGTTTAGTGTGCACAAAGAATAAACCAATGAAAAAAAGCAATTACTGGAAGACAGATGGATTTCAGTCTGTATCATGAACTAGATCAAATACATGTTGCAGCTCGGTTCAAGTTACTAAATACGCCCTCCACCCCAAAATATGTATCCCGTTTCTAAACATAGTTGTCCCTAAATAAGTGTCTCATTTCTATTTTAGTTAGTAAATTTGTCATGGATTACCAATTGTCTCCCTTCATAGGTGAGTTAAAATAGATACATGATATGATAGTACAAAAGGGGCAAATGATGGAAAGTCAAGCATAAAAGTTTTAATCTCTAATTTTTGCAAATAGTCAAATGAGGCACTTATTTTGGGACGGATGGAGTACTAACTGAGTCATGTGTAGTGTATACACCAATTTATAATGTAATGTGGAAATAAACTAAGTGAGTGAACTTAGCGTTAGATACCTCCTCTCCCACAATGAGTATTATTTGACTTCTTGCAAAAAAAGTAACGATGGGTAGAGTTGTGGCCGCTTGACTTATCCACATGCCCTTGTATCCTACTATGTGCTAACCCACCAAGTGGTGGTAATTAACCAATGGGAAGGATTTATTGATATTTCATGCATAATTAACTTACCAAGAGTGTAAGGATACACTTGTTTTGGGACATCCAAGTTAAGGAAGTAGCACACTCATTTTGAGACGGAGGGAATAATATTAAAAAGGTATGCACAAATTTGTATGTTAGTAGATTTAATAAAATATGCAGCGTGTATAATGAAAGCAGAGGGTATGGCTACTTGTATGTTTAGAGTTATATTTAAGTTCTTCCAAATGTGCAGATTCGTGAATACCATAGAAGGCATCCAGCTGCACGTGTTGTTGATGCTAATGAAGAGTATGAAACATTACTGAAGGAGGAGCCTCCAATTGAGTTCAGTGGAGAGGTCTGCTCTCTCTCTCTCACATGTGTGCGCATGCGCAAGTCACACCATACCCATACTTTTCCCCCTCAAAATTACATTTCCAAACCACTTAATATTTTCTTAGTGGTAATGAATATGGATTTATGTACAGGAAGCCTTTGGAAGGTATCTAGACTTGCATGAACTGTACAATCAGTATGTTAATTCTAAATTTGGCGAGCCCATTGAGTACACTGCCTATATTGATATTTTCTCACAACCACAGAAGATACCTCGCAAACTGAAGTTGACGAGGTAAATAATGCTCTGTTATATTCAATATGACTGTCCATAATTCAATTTTAATACTTGTTCTTATGGATGTTAGCAGCATCCCTTTGGATTCAGTGTTCAAGACCTTCACATTTATGCTGTGATGTTACAGCTATTTCTGCTCTAAACCCTGATAACCTATTGATCAAGCTTCGTTGATAATATATGCCTTTTATCTTTACATATCCATTAACTGGTTAACAGGTCAATTAGCCCATCTATTGATTTAGTGAAAATTAAATTAAGTCTTGGTGTTTGCAGGAAACAACGTAGGTTGTGGCAATGAAAAAATCTATTATGTTACGGATAAACACATTTTACCAATTTTTGTTATAGAAAAAAAAACTTGATAGCTCTGTTATAAAAATAACTTAAATACATGGCAAAATCATCACCCAAATCATATCGAGCTAAATTGTACCGACAGTCGTCGTCATCTAGCCCATCATCATAATCCGAGTTTCAACCTCATTTAGGTTAGTTAACAATAGAAATCATAAAAGTTTCAAAAGCTTCTTTGAAGCATTCACCCTATATTTTGAGAATATTCAACACTGTTTCTGGCAGTCCCTGCTGTAGTTTGCTTTATTTTTCTCCCTTCCTCCCGCTGCTGTGCTGACTATATACATAACAGTAGGGAGTTTATATTCTAACTTGTTTTTCCCGCAGGCAATACAGGGAATATATAGAGAATCTACTAGAGTATCTTGTATATTTCTTTGAGCGAACAGAGCCAACACAAGATCTTGATAGAATATTTTCTAAGGTTCACTTCTCAGTCTATTTTTTGGTCTCTTATGAATTTTATGTTTTACCTGACCATCACTGGGGTACTCGATATTTCTCCTCTACCATCTTTTATTGTATAGCTGTGTACATCATACCTGTATTATCAAAAAGCCAGTACTGAATACTGATGTCATGTAGCTACGTGCTGTTTCAAGTTGCACTACATATTGGTTGCATCTTGATTTTCTGTCGGATGAACTGGAGTTTTTATTTCATTTACAGTATCACTCTGCCAATATTTATACCATCTTGTGATTAAATTGAGGTTTTTGGATAAAATGTGTTGTGGCACAATCCAGTGCTGATTTGAAGCAGATTGTGTAGCTTTCTTGCACATTATAAAATAAAAATAAAAACAAACCAAATCTAAACCTTAGCAAACTGGGACAGAGTCAGTCAAGAAAAATTCATGGTACTGGCTCCTTAATTGCTTCTTAGGAACTTTGCTTAACCAAAGCTGCACCTCAATTTTTTGCAATGCCTACAAAAAGCTAAAGGTAATCAGTATATTACTTGGTGAAAAAGGCCAGTATAATTAGGATTTTGTCCAACTAACAAATGCTAAATAATGCTATAACAAAAAAAAGCTATAATATGCTGCATATTCATTAGAAGGCTGAATTCTAAAAGAAAGTTGATGACAGAGTCATTAAAATTAACAGGAGCATGATATTATTAATATGTGGAGACGGAGAAAGAAATACAATGTATACTAAATACATCGTATATTTTAATACATCTCATTCCAGAATACTAATTGTAGAAGTGCTGAGCATTATAAATTTATGAAGTTTGTATTTGTTCTCAGTACTTCCATGGGATATTGTTAACTGCATTAGAATATCTTGAAACTTGAATCCTGCTCTTCTTTGTTTATACTATATTTATATATATGTCTTCTTATTGACTATGGTAATTTCTTGGTAGGTTGCGACTGATTTTGAAGAGCAATGGAAAAGTGGAAAAGTACAGGGATGGGAAACTGAGACTAAAGAGAATGGGCATGTTCCAACTCAACTTGATCTAGATTTTTACAGCACAATAGAAGAGGTGATGGAACTAGGTCCTGAGACTTTAAAGGAGGTAAGAGTGATCTTTCATGGACATACTATTGTTTATTCTTTCTAGTGCCTTTGGTGTATGGATACACTTCCCCTCCATGGGGTTAATGCTATCAAGAAGTTGCATAGAAATATTGTTTGCTCCTTGTGTCAAAATTCATATATTGCTCAGATCTTAAAAGTTTCCACACAGTTACATACACAGTATAAAATGTTGACATACAATAGTTGTTATCTTCTGTAATTATCACCTTCTGATCACTGTGTTTCCTGGCAGAGTTTGGCTGCTTTAGGACTGAAGGCAGGTGGTACTCTTCGGCAACGGGCAGAAAGGCTTTTCCTTACAAAGGTCTGTAATCTTGCTTTCTTACTCAAAAGTGTATGACTAAGGTAAAGAGTTAATAGATTGGTAGCCACTGTTTTTAGTTTCTATCTAAAAATGATGACTGATGTACATGTTGGATAGGAGGCTATATATAGTTGTTATATTTAACTATAGAGAGTTATTTTGGTCAACTACTAAAGTAGTAATGAACCTGTGATGGTAAGAATGTGTGAATTCAGACATGCTAATCTGGAAACAGTGTTTGGGACGCCAAAACCCTGGAACAGGTGAAATGTTATTTCCATGTGTTATAAAATACATGGGTCCTCTTTCCAATAGAGGTGATGTAATCGGATTGCTGGATCCTTATGGTGACAGCTCTTTTTGTGTTAGTATGCTACCAAAGATAAGAGGCATTGTTCTCACATTTAGCTGGTTCGCGATTCGAATCTGCAATGCGCGTCGGTTTAGGCAGGAAACCATTCTAAATTATGGTAAAATCGTTTATGTGCAATAATTGGGGCTGATGTGGTCGAATCCGAATTGAATTGGAGGGATCGGCAGTTCATGCGCTTCTTGCGATTTAGTTTCTGCTGCAGATTTCTTCGGGTCAACCCGAACCCGACCCACTGGCTATATGGCCCAGTTCGATGAAACCCAAGAAAATCAGTTTTTCCCTTGATTTTCTATTCTTTTTGTTGAAAATAGAGGGAATCGAAACATTCTGAGTGAATATTGAAGGATATTAACGTATTTACACCTACCTTTTCTCTCTTCTCATAGAGTTGAAGGGCTAAAATAAAAAATGACCCTTTCCACGAAACTCACATCAAAATGACCCTCAAACTAAAATCAAACATTTAAAGGTCATTAGTTTTTCAAAATGTCAAAAATACCCTTTGTCACCGATAGGGGAGTCCCTGATGAGTTCCCAATTTGAGCCCTAAAATCAAAATATGCAAACAACCTAGAGAGGTGAGGGAGTGACAGGCGGTGGACGGAGAAGGAGCTTGGAATCGGCGACGGCGAACGGAGGACGAGCAGAGGAGCTCTAGCGACCGCAAATGGGGAACAAGGATGTAGAGGATTTGGCGACCGCGAGGGCCTCCAGCGAAGGTGTCACGCGAAGACATCACATGGAGGCATCACCAAGGACCGGACAACATCGATGAATGTGCTCACGCCGGATAAAGATCAGCTCAACAAGAGAAGACATAAAGAGGAGGATAAAAAGATGAAGGAGACGAAAAGTCTTAAAATAAAATTAGGGTTTGGTGATTTTATTCATTTAATGAGAAAATTAATGTTTATCAACCACTTTCCTTCCGTTTTTCTAAAATAAAAAACAAAATTATTTTTTTAGGAATATCATGATGTTGATACGAGAAATATTTCAAGACAAGTTTGACCAAATTGACCTGAAGGTTTTAGGGTTTGAAGCCTTAAAGAAATCCTAAAAGACTTAAGAAGACGAGACTTGTGGCAAATGCTCTCCTAGCAGGATGGAAATTATCCTCACTCGCGTACCATGGTCCTGGGATCGAATCTCTGTGGAGGCTTCTTCTTCTCCGGAGGTCCTATGCTCGAATCCTCCAAGGGCCTCGCAAAAACCCTAGATCCGCGAAAGACCCATCGCCCTCGTGCCGCATCCGCAAATGTCCTTCGCCTCCGCTCCGCGTCCGCGAAGACACAAACCCTAGGCGGATCTCTGTCCGTGAAGACTAAAAACCCTAGGCGGATCTCTGTCCGCGACCTACATCCCGCGAAGGACCTCTGTCCGCGAAGGGCACGCGTTCGCGAGGGATCCGCATCCACGAAGGGCGTGCGTCCGCGAAGGAATCGCGTCCGCAAAGGTTCCCTCTCGCGAACCCTCCTCGCACCTGTCTTCCGGAGCCGCGAACGTCTTCCGTCCACGAAGAGCACCTGGAATCCGCGAACCAAGCACCTAGGATCCGCGAAGACTCTTCCCTGGAAAACCTATGCGCACTCCTTGGGAAACCCTACCGGGGACTCTCCAACGACAACGCCAGCAAACGACCAACCTCGGTCCATCTATCTGGGCCTCCAATGAGTGAAGCCCACAAGTCCACGACCCAACGGGCCGAAAAACGGGTCCAAGCCCATCAACCAGGAAATCACTGAGTATAAATACCTTACTCCTCATTCGGAGCAAGGGTTCGGCTAATCATTCTCTCGAATTCTCTCAAAATTCACTACACACACAAGGGCCTCTTTCTCCCCGCACCAGATCTCATTCTTACGCCGGAGGCGAATTCAGGGGTAACAGCTCCTGTTCCGCTTAACGGTGCGTTCTGTGCGCAG
>JAYMSY010000335.1:0-12762 GCA_036897685.1 Monsonia emarginata | reverse complement strand
GTTGAGTGAATTTACAGTCACTCTTCTCTGGTTTGACTTTGTTCTTGATTTATTGGTCACTCTTGATGTGGATTTTTCCTTTCTCAAGATGATGGTAGATACTTTTTTTTGGAATTTTGATGCCAGGGAAGGATAAGGAATGGAATTGGAAATTTATATTCACTTATGGAAAGTCTTTTTGGCATTTATTTTGTTTGAGAGGCTAATTGGAATATGTAAATATGAGGATGTAAATATGAGGAGTTGTGTTGCTTACTGCTTTCTCCTTGTAAAGGAAATGCCAACTGCTTTTTACAAAAGTTAGAACAAAATGGCTGCATTTGAAGTAGTTGACTGGGGTTTATGTTTGGGGGTCAGTTTGTGAGTGCTGACTTTTTTTTCATTGCTATTTTTGTTTGGTTTGATTTGTCTTATTACTATTTACACCTAAAATGGGTGATTTGTAGATAGTGATGGGTGTGTACCTCAGTACCCCCAAAACTGAGAAGTTCTCAGAAGATGGGGAAAATGAGAAGCTTAGGTATGGCTTGTCGTCCATGCAAGGGTGGCGTGCAACCATGGAAGATGCTGTGAGTAATCAATGACACCTTATCCGAAGTAGTTTAATCGAACTCTCATTCGTATATGTTTACATTTTTGCTGGGTGGCATGTATGTGATGTTATTGACATAAGCATTGACTGATACTAGTGGTCTAGAGACGGCAATTTCATATGGTTTGATAAAATGAGCTACATGACCTATAATTTATGCTTTCAAGTTTCAACTTCCCACCATCATAGTAATTGAAATATTTTCTTTTTGATGGCTCACAATTGATTCTCCCTTCACATTAGCTTTTCTGGTCCATTGGATGAAAATAAAAATCCTGTCTGTCAATATGTATACTTGTATTATCGTTCTCGGAGACTGGAAGTATCTCACTGTGTGACGCTTATTCCTCTAGCTCCCCTGCATCCCCTACTTGTATTCATACCTCTGTAGTTTAGTTTTTGAAATAATGAAATCATGTTATTCCTCTTCTCCTGCCTTTTTAGGTGGAAATAGATGCCTTTAAGTAGGTTTGGGGTAAGTTCTAATTAATTAGACTAAAATATGTACTTCATTTTGAATGAATATGTAATATATTAATATGTGCCCATGGACATATTTTTTAGTAATACTGAGTTCTCTGCTCTTAAGAGATTCTGGAGATGTAGGCACATAGATCTTCAAAGGTTGTTAACACAACAGAATTAGGGAACTGAGATCTGTGCGTACTCTATGCAATCATTGGGTCATTGTTCTATATAACCATCAGCGGCAATCTTTTGCATGGCTTTACTTGTTATATTAAAAGCAAAAAAGGCTCCCATTGATGCCACAACTGTTGCAGTTAATTACGAATCTACGATTCTGGTACTTATATGGCTATGAAGTTATATATGTTTGAATTATTTGTTATGGCATAGACATCCTGTTGACCGTCATTCTTCTTTGTTTTCTTAGCATGCTGCAATTACGGATTTGGATTCTTCAACTTCATTCTTTGGTGTCTATGATGGCCATGGAGGTAAGTTCTAGGAAGATCGGATGTTCTTCTGGCTGCATTCACTGGCTTGCTTAAGAAAGTTGTCTCTAAGAAAACAAAATACGGTGTTTTCCCCCTTTCATTTAGATTTGAAGCAACCCTTCATGACACACACACACACACACACATATATATATATCCTATTTCCCTTTTCTAAAAATCTGTACTTTGGGCTTGGAGTTATGTTCTCATGGATTATGAACGAGACATGGATTTATGTGTACACATTTGGCTAAATTCTTCTAACAGTCAATCTCAAAGTTTCATCTATTCGATGACACACTTTGTTATGATCTCATCTAGCATACATGAATATTCTGCATATTATATATTTCCTGACTAGTCTACTATCTTGCAGGTAAGGTTGTTGCAAAGTTCTGTTCGAAGTTTCTTCATCAGCAGGTGCTTAAGAATGAATCATATTCAGCTGGGGATATAGGAACTTCAGTCCAAAGAGCTTTTCTCAGGTTTATTTGATTCCCAGTTTTTTAACCTTACCCGGAAACTGCATTTTGGTATGTGAAATGGTCTTACAGATATGTGGTCTGGACTCTGTGATTAAGCTGCCTAGAAACCGTTTTTCTTCCCGTTTACTTTACAAAATCAAATTTTTTTTAAATCTATGTGCATTTAATTATCGCACTATTGTGATGATTGTAGATTGTTTGTGTAGCTGTATTACTGTGGTTAATATAGCTGAGGGGTTTATGCCTCTTTAACAAATAAAACCTAGTTTTGGAGCTGATGTTGCATTGTGCTTAATAAAATTTGAAAATGATTAAAGAGATCTTAAAACGGGTATTGCGTTTTCCAGAGCCTTTTCCACTTCATCCAAATACAGAAACTAAAGTTTTATAGTGTATCCTAAGTGACTTGTATGGATGGGTTTCCTGTAAGCCGTCCAGATCTATTTGTGTTTTTTGCAATTATATGCCCGTCATAAGTTGAAAATGTCTTCTTTTCCACCAATTTTAGTCGTGCAAATGCTCTTCAAACCCTCATTCCTCACTCTGTGGTGTCCAAAATAACTGTTTCTGTTGGGTTTTCAGAATGGATGAAATGATGCGCGGACAAAGAGGGTGGAGGGAATTAGCTGTTTTGGGAGATAAAATCAACAAGTTATCCGGCATGATAGAAGGTCTGATATGGTCTCCAAGGGGTGATGGCAAGGACAAAGTTGATGATTGGGCTTTTGAGGATGTAAGTTATGGATTCTTTTTCGGAAGTTGAAAATTTGATGTCTGGTTAAATAGATTTTTGTGACTCTTGTGCTCCGACAATATTTATGTCATATTTGTGGTGGGCTTTACGAAAGCCACCTTATCTTGTTCATGGGGAACTGGTTATATGCACTGAATATTTTACGTTTCTTGTTTGAGGCATGTCTGAAAAATGTGCTATTAGGAGCATTGAGTTCTATACTCCATTACAGTAGTGGAACTAGAACTATGGAACGAATAAGCTTAAATGCTATTGAATAAGTGTCCCATTTCTAAAAATAGTTGTTTCGAAATAAGTGTCCCATTTCTATTTTAGATGGTAAATTTACCATAGATTACCAATTGTATCCCTTCATAAGTGAGTTAAATTGTAAGCATGGTGATATATGAGGGACAAATGATGGAAAGTCAAGTACAAAAGAGAGAATCCTTAATGTTTGCAAATTGTCAAATGGGACACTTATTTTGGAAAGGAGGGAGTAAATGTGTGCTTGATCAATTATATCTTTTCGATTTTCCTTGTTGAATCATCCGAGTGTGCGTAATTAACACTAAATATTGTTAGCAGGGGCCTCACTCAGATTTTTCTGGACCAACTTCTGGGTGTACAGCCTGTGTTGCAATTATTAGGAACAGTCAACTCATTGTTGCAAATGCTGGAGATTCCCGCTGTGTGATATCTAGGAAGCGTCAGGTAATTTTGCAGTTGACTAGGATTATGCAGCATTAACCTTTTCCTATATGATTTCATTTGGATGTACCTTGTGTGCAGGCGTATAATCTATCCAGAGATCATAAACCCGAACTTGAGATTGAAAGGGATAGAATTATAAAAGCTGGAGGATTTATCCATGCAGGACGAGTCAATGGCAGTCTAAATCTTGCTAGAGCTATAGGTACTGATACGCCAATTTTCTGCTTTTGAATTTTTACTGCAATTAGAATGCCATTTTGAGCCCTATTGTAGATTGAGGTCACCGTGTGTATTAATGTGTACATAGGAGTGGATTTGATCCTTTGAACCTTGTCATGAGAAAAATGGTTTTGGTTACAAGTAGTCCTCTGAAAGGCTATCAATTCAAACAAAACATTCATATACTAGAAACACTAAGTAACGCAAATATGTATGTTAGTGTGGTTTCTGTGGTTGTGGTGTAAGTGGGTTTTTTCTTTCACTGCAGGAGACGTGGAATTCAAGCAGAATAAATTTTTGCCTCCCGAAAAGCAAATTGTTACTGCCAACCCAGATGTCAACATTGTCCGTAATCCTCCCTCTGCTAAACCAATTCACAGAACAGCTATCCTAGGATGGCTTGCCGAACTTTTTTTTTCTGTATGAAGTTGATCTGTATTAATCTAAATCCATTATTTTGATTTTTTATTTCACAATTAGGTTGAGCTTTGTGATGACGATGATTTTATTGTGCTGGCGTGTGATGGCATATGGTAAGCATTCTACCGTGCTTATTGTTTCCAACTTAGTTTGGACTGTTGATGTGTGTACCACTACTATAGAGCACACAACAGAAAGTCGATTTCAATTCTTCATACAAGTCTTGACTGCTGTCTACATTGATTGTTTCCAGGGATTGCATGTCAAGCCAGCAAGTAGTGGATTTCATACACGAACAGTTGCAATCGGTAAGAGTGAGATTAAGATATTTCTAGTTGAACTTATTCAGTAGCAAATTCACATTTGTGTCGGTTTCAGCTTTGATACATGGTTCAAATTGATAAATCACTTGTGATAATAATAGTGTTTCATGGCTGATAGTAATTACCATGCATTTGGTTTGTAACTAAAGTCAATCATGCTTCTTCCTTAGCCAAATAAGTGTCAATTAGAAATGTTCTGCGCGACAGGTTTGAAATATCTGATATCTTATGTTCTTTATACGCTATACAATGTAGGAAAGCAAGCTTTCTGTGGCGTGTGAGAGACTACTAGACAAGTGTTTGGCGCCATCAACAGCAAATGGCGAGGGATGTGACAACATGACCATGATCTTGGTGCAGTTCAAAAAACCCGACAGGGCCAACACCATGCCTGCAGAAGAGCAGTGCTCATCGTCACAACCAGTGGAAACTATATCCAGAACAGACCAAACTGAATCAGCCGACTTTGAATCAAAGACAAATGAAATTGAATCAGCTGACATCAAATCAAAGGCGGAAGAAAGCGAACAGGCTGATATCGCACCCAGGGATGAGGAAAGTGAACCAAAGTAGTGATTTGGCGTGAACTTGTGTCTGGTTATGGGAGGATGCAGTTTTTCTTGCTTTCACTCATGAAAAATGTATGTTTACAGATAGCTGCTGCATCAGATGCTGAGATGTGCTTGTTGTGGTGTTGTGTGTTTAGGTGTTGGTGACATTTTATACGGTCATGTATTACAATTTGAATGTACAGATGAATCTAACAATAGGGACATGTGAATTGAACAAACTATCTACACTAATGATTGGGAAGTCTCAATCATGTTGTTGTCAATGATATAATTCAGTGGCTTCCTATCAATGCTTCTATGGATCCTATATTTTCCTATTTTCAAGACAAATGTTGTCAGCCTTAGAACTTAAATTCTTACAGGTTTTGTTCTGGAGGTCCATCATTTCTCTGTCCAGTTTGTCAAATGTTTGACTTCTCACATTTGTCCTAGGTTTCCACCAACAATTTAGTAGTCTAGGTGGTTCAGTCCAGATTTGTTAGGGCGTGGGTTCAAACCTCGTGTTTGTGTCAACTTAGGGGAGGACTGCTCCGAGCGTAAGGTATTTTATTTTGGGATCCATCTTCCATCAATAATCTTTGAGGGTAGAATTATGTGTGCGGGCGTGAGAGCTTAGGGGAGGACTGCTCTAGGCACAGGGTATTTTGGGATTCGTCCTCCAACAATTCTAAGGGTAGAGTTACGTGCGTGGGTGTGAGAGCTTAGGGGAGGACTACTCCGAGCTTAGGATATTTTGGGATCCATCCCTAAACTTAGGGGAGGACTGCTCCGAGCGTAAGATATTTTGGGATCTATCCTCCATCAATGGTCTTAAGGGTAGAGTTACGTGTGTGGGTGTGAGAGCTTAGGGGAGGACTGCTCCAGGCATAGGGTATTTTGGGATCCATCCTCCATCAACGGTCTTTAAGGGTAGAGTTATGAGTGTGGGCGTGAGAGCTTAGGGGAGAATTGCTCTAGGAATAGGGTAGTTTGGGATCCGTCCTCCAACAATTCTATGGGGTAGAGCTACGTGTGGCTGTGAGCGTTTAGGGGAGGGCTGCTCAAGTGTAGGAGATTTTGGGATCCATCCTCCATCAAGGGTAGAGCTACGTGTGCGGGTGTGAGCTTAGGGGAGGACTGCTTTAGGTGGTAGGGTTTGGGATCCGTCCTCCATTAATTCTAAGGGTAGAGCTATGTGCACATGGGTGAGAGTTTAGGAGAGGACTGCTCCAGGCGTAGCGTATTTTAGGACTAGGTGCATGAGTGTGAGAATTTATGATTGCTCTTTTGTGCAATCCAAGTTCTGTCATGTCTCGTTCAGACCTAAAACAAAAAGGTAGGTTTTGTGATGGACTAATCCTTACACGCCAACCTGCTTGAAAGTTTACAAATATATAGCTTAGTTCTATTACCATGTTTCACAATATAATGTACAAAATATAGCCAGTCTCTTGAATCCTTGCACAATAAAATGATATGACCCCATCAGTTTCATAGGGCCTCACATTATGTTTGTTTGTTTGGAGTCTCATGAGCCAATAATCCAACATCATGGAAACAGATTTTCAGTAAAACAAAACAAGTTTTGGAGATCAAAGTGAAACCGTAATAGATATTATCGTAAGGTGAGAAAACCAGATTGAATCCTTTATGCTGACTCAAAATCTTCATTTATATACCATCAAGTTTTGATTTACAGGTTAAGAACCACCAGAGAAAAGAATACAGTTTCTTATTATCTATAGCATGTAATGTAAGCGTTTTACCGTTTCTTGTGGCGAGAATTCTTTTCCCCCAACTGTACATGAGTTTTGTTAAACTTGTAATGCCACTGGATCTTGCCATGAAATTTTCTTCTTCCCGACCTTTTTGCCATCGATCAAGCGATTTTTCAGTTCCTTCTTTACTCTCAGCGGCTCCAGTTCAACTGGTAGATTTCCAGCATCTTCCATTTCGTGTCCCTGCAACAGATTAGAAGACAGCGGTTTTTATAATACTCAATACAGAGAGGAGAGAGCAGAAAATAATATAAAAAAATTATGACTCCAAACTCAATTACCAGAACCGGCAGTAAATTGAAAGGTGAAGATGGTTTCAGAACAGCATCTTCCACGCCGGAATTCATATCCTTCGCGAGAACTTTGGTTTTTTCCTTCGCAAGCGTTTGTGTTTTACTATTTTTCTGATCCTTCACAAGCAGTTTGCTTTGTTTGATTACATTTTGGGTTCGAATAGGATTCTGTTCTATTTCAGCTTCATTAGCTTGTATCTTCAGTAAGTATCCACGCCTTGCTCTCAAGAATCTACAATTCCCCGAAAACAAAAGTCTCATCGAGTTTCCTCAACAACCTACTATTCGCGAATATATGAATCGGCAAGAATTGAAAGAACTAACCGAACTTCAGCCAACAAAGTCTCTTTCTTCTCCTTCGCTGTCTGCAACTTCTTCTTCTTCGAAACAAATTCCTATTGAAGATCGGACACACACATTAACATGCAATCACAACTATACGAGAACAGTTACTACTGAAAAGCTCGAAGACGGCATTCTCCCATTGCTCAGAAAGTTATAACAAGAACGGATTTTGGAGGAGAAAAAAACAATTCGCTTGAATTCTAAACATTCTCCATAAGAACTATTTCACTTGAACTCCAACATTATTCACAACTTCTTCAACAATTGCTCAAAGCTTATGCTTTTCAAATGCATAAAAACTGATTACACTTAACCTCCAAATCAGCTACACAACTAGTAAACATAAAATCCAACTTTCTTTTGTCCCAATAAAACTAAAACACCATGAACAATCACAATAAGCACAAACTAAAATCTGACACAACTTATAAGTTATAAAATTATGAACATCCTAAAGGACATAGACATAATCATGAATTGCATATAAACACATGTATCACTGACCTTTTGCAGCTCCAAGTATTCCTGTAACAGAGTCTGATGCTTCATCCTCTCCTTGGCATTCACATCTTGCTTCAAAGCCCTCTTCATCTTGTTCATCATATATGAATAATGAATCTCACCAAAAATCAAATCTTTGAAATTCCCCAAAATCAGAATTTGAGCACCAAGCAGATACAAACCCAGATCAATTAGAGATACACATAACAGATGTAAACAAGAATCACCCTTCAAAACCCAATTCTCCAAAGTTGAGTCCTTTAATAGAGCCACAGAATCTGAACCCCCAATGGAACCCTAATCCCCAAAAATCAAGTCTTTAAGCCGCAGGAATTGAAAATCAAGGAGAAAATTGAAAACCCAATTCAAATAGGAAAACAAAAAACTGGGTTTCCAGAGAAGTTGCACATAACACAAAAAGGGGTAAATATAGAGAGAGAAAAATAGGGTTTTCCGTATCTGGGTATATTGGAATTGCTCTGTGCGTTGAATGTGAGAACCCAAAAAAGCCCATGAGCCATTGGAGATAAAAAAAAAAAAAAAGAGCACTGTGATGATGCTTGTGGTATTGTAGTGGTAGAGGTAGAGAGAGAGAGAGAGAGAGAGAGGTGGGATTCAGAGAGGGGCAATTGTGGGAAAGTTTTTGGATTTTTATTTTGTGTGTTTGGGAGAGATTGATTGATAGAGAGCTGTGGTTGGAGGACAATTTGAAGGCACATACATATCTTTTCTTTTTTGTTTCCTCTTTCTCTCTGTCTTTCCATTTTTCTCTTTTTTGTTTGTTTTGCTTCTCATCTTCTAGTTCTACAACTACTACTACAAAATGTAAAAATTGGACCAGCTGTGACATTCTAGAGAGAGAAAGTTGTGTTTGTGTGAGAGAGAGAGATTGAGTGATCTAGAGAGAGAAGGAGAAGGGTTGTTTGGTGGTGGTGTCTTTGGTAGGGAAGGTGAAGAACAGAGAGAGAGAGAGAGAGAGAGAGAGGAGAGAGCGAGAGGCGATAAATGGACAGTGTTTTGTGATGGATACAAATGGTGGTGCTAAAACATGAAGGAAAAATAACAGGATTGTATTTACCAAAATACCCCTTTCTTTACAGTTCTAGTTCTTGTAGAGCATGTGGCAAGCCCAACATAGCACATTCTTGTATTTGTTAAATGACCAATATGCCCTTCACATTCTTGTATTTGTTAAATGACCAATATGCCCTTCTACATTTGTGTGTTGTCCACATTTCATACTCATTAGCAGTAAATTCACGCCATGAATATATAAATCCACCACACTATTTTGTTATTTTTGGATAGAAATATTCTTACAACCTTAAATTTGAGAGCAAAAAAATGTAAGTATTTTTGCCCAAAAATAACAAAATAGTATGGGTTGATACATTTTAAATGTGAATTTATCATTTCCCTGTTTTTGCTTTAGCCTGAGTTACAAAAACATATGAGCCCCTTCTTGACTAATATGCCCTTTTAGGAGGTGGGCGACTCCTTGATTACTATATCAAATGTGAAATTTTTTTAATTCTTCTCTCGACCTCCTAATCGGCAATTTTTATGGTGCAGCTGGCTTCTCCAGCTTCTCTATGATTTTTGTGGGTCCCACGTAAAAAAACAGCAAAAAGCAACAAGTCCATATAATATGACAGTTAGGTTGCCGACCCAATATGTTAGGTCGTCGATCTGACAGGCAAAACCAGCGCCCAACTCTTCTCCCATCTACGACAACTGTTGGTTGCCGTAATGGTGACAACCGTAGCTGGCTGCGACCACCTTACAACAACCCATAATTCAAGCTCTCATGCATTCAAGTTTTCAAATAGCTCTATAAGAAAATAATGAAAAAGAAATTTTGTTGTCGAAATGTGATCAAAAGAAAAAATTTATGCATGAAGAACAACAGGGTCAATGATATGGTTTCTCCACATTCAGCATGGACAAAATAAAAAAGCCATCAAGTATAATTATAAGAAAAATTAAAGGTGAATTTTGAAGATAAAGAATTTTAATTAAAGGAGATTCAAAAATACAACAACAACAAAAGAAGTTGAATGGAGCAAATGAGTATGTGCTCCTTTGCATGAATGTCACTTGTTGTATTCAGTATGGTTTGAGACCTATCTTTTACATGAACAATGCAAGCTCTTCAGTGTTTGATAAACAAAAAGATGTTTACTCAGATACAGAGGAGGAACAGAAAGAAGTAACATTTGCACCAAAAGAAGTTGATGCAAGTAGGTCAAATAAGAATCATGGTAATGACATTTACACATTTGAAGCTAAGCCTCAGTCCAATATTGCAGAACCTTAAATAGCTTACAAGAGGAAGATATTCACAATTCCCATTTACAGAAACTTGGAAGACTTTTTGAGTACACACCTTGAGTTTGTCAAGTTGAAGCATCTTCAGCCAGATCAAAAACAAAGCCCATCTCCACAAGTTGACTTTGAAAACATGTTGACTTCATACATCTATCAGGTAGGATCTTATCAGGGTAAATCCATGGAACATCCCTGAATGAACCAAATTAAATCAGGATGAGAGAGATGTAAAAAGAAAGGTATCGTTTGGCAATGGGAAGAATATATTCTCCCAGCAAATGTATTTTCCCGAAAAAATGATTAGGGCATTTCACATATGGGATAACAAAGAGAAAATCTCACGTTTTAAATAGGAATTCCAAATCCCATGAATACGGGTTTTTGAACTTTACTGAAATATTCATGTTTCATTTCCTTTGCTTCTTTACCAAACGTAATATTTCATGATAACTTGTCATGTTTGCCCTTATCAATATGATTTTCTTTTATCAAAATGAGTTGTCAAACGATAGTTGCTTAGTGTCAACAATTTGCAGAAGAAAATTTTATCATGATTTTCACTTTTCAGGATTCACTACTCAGTTATATGTGCAAAGAACTAATGTAGTAACACGCTAACACTTAACATACCTTGCTTAGAGGGATCGGCAAACATGTATGATAGTATTGAGAAAAGGCCTGCACATATCTTAGGAGTGTCACAAACTCACAATTGATTAGGAAGCTGTTCGTATGTTCCTGTATTTGGACTGCATCCCCATGTCACCATCTTCTTATATATTGCATACGCACGATCAGAATTTCCAGACAAGCTATGCCCTCGAATAAGAGCATTATAAGTATACACGTTAGGTTCAAGACCTGTAGCTTGTATTTCATCATACATTTCTGCTGCTTTATCAACCATTCCAGCAATCCCAAGATAGAGTATCAAGGAGTTGAAAGTGTAAAGATCAGGACGAATCCTTCTACTTCGCATTTCATTATATAGAACGAGAGCTTCCTCCAATCTTTGTGATCGTCCAAGCCAATTAATGATGCGATTGTAAGAAAACAAGTCGGGATCAAAGCCATTTCTCTTTATTTCCTCAAAGTAGAAAAGAGCATCATCTACTCTCCCCGCCGCGCAGAAGCAATCCATGAGAATGGTGTAGGACTTCAAGTCAGGCCGTACCCCCTCTCTGACCATCCTTTCATAAAACACCAATGCAGCTTCCACGTCGCCAGCTTTTCCAAGCCCGTTTATAAGAATATTGTATAAGGCAGAGTTGGGCTTGCACCCGTAGTCCAACATGCTCTCAAACAACTCTTTTGCTTCCTCCAGCCTTCCTTCCTTAGACAGTCCGTCTAGAAGAGGGCCATATGTACATGGTGTTGGAGAGAAATCAGCACTTACAAGATCCTCGTACATGTCCAAAGCCTTATCTACAGCATCTGATTTGACAAGACCAGATATGACAATATTATGAGTTTTTGTGTCAGGCTTGTCTCCCCCGGAAATTATCCCTTTGTATAGGTGGAGAAGGTCATTGATTTTGCCAGACTTCGCAAGAGCGTCCAGTATTAAGTTGTAGGTTTTAGCATCAGGTTTAAAACCGCTATTCTTCATATCTTCAGTAAGACCCCAAGCCGCATCAATGAGACGGACTTCAAGAAGCCCAGCAATTACAGCATTGTATGCTCTTCGTGTTGGCTTAATTTTCAGAACCTTGGTAAATTCCAGGAACAACTGTTGAGCCTCAACGGCTTTATTATGTTCACGCAAAGCCTTAATTAGGGGTACCAGCACAGCGACGTTAGGGCAAACTCCATTACGTGCCAATATCTCAGCAAAGGAAATGCATTTATCCATATCAGCTAAAGCCAGTGTCGCTCGCATTAAGTCTTCCCACATCCACTTATCTAGACGCCCCCCAACCCGACAAACAAAATCTTCAACAATCTTGAAAGCATCCTCAACCCGTCCATCTTTCACAATCCCAGGAAGTAGAGTGCACAATGTTACCTTGTCGGGATGGAGCAATTTTTTCATTTGATGGAAAAACCAGAATGCTTCATTAACTCTATTTTCTTTAACCAACCCATAAATGATAGTGTTGTAAGTCCAAACATCAGGTCTGCAATTCAGAAGCGACATTTTGTAAATCATGTTTATGGCTAAATCCACCTCATCATTCTTAGAAAAACAATCCAGAAGCGTGTTGTAAGTTACTGTGTTCGGACAACACTTATCACTAGACATACTACGAAACAGCTCAATAGCCTTTTCCACTTGGCCCTCTTTCCTTAATCCAGATAGTAATGTGTTATAGGTCACAACAGTAGGAGCAATCTTCATGTCTTTCAATCTAGCGAACATATGCCACGCCTCATCTACTCGATTAGCCTTGTAAAGTGTGTCGATCAAAGAATTGATTACCTGCACATCAGGTTGACACCCGCTTTCCATCATCTCATGGACCAATTTTATGGCTTTATCTACTTTCCCCCCCTTACTATAGCCATTCCTTATCGTTGTTTT
>JAYMSY010000334.1:0-12777 GCA_036897685.1 Monsonia emarginata | reverse complement strand
TTTCATTTTTTTAAACAAACAATATATATTAGTTTCTTTTTAATTTTCAAACATATAAATGAACACACTAATTCAATTTTCCGTAAACTTACATTATTTTAATTCTCAGTTAAAATCCATTATTTTAATTTTCTGTAATTCAATCAATTTTTACTCAAAATTAAACAAACAAATCCTTAATTTTATTTGTAATGACCAAATGAGTTACAACGTTACAACAAAATGATAATGTAAAATAACTTATCATAATTCACTCTCCATAGAGTTATTTGGGCTTGCAAGCCCAAAGATACTGATGCCAAAATATTGCATGTTGGGCTTTCTTGAGCCCAACTTGGGTTTCGGGCTCTACTTAACCCTGGCTCAAATTCCTCATTTAATGGGGCTTGTAGTACACAACAGAGAGCTGTTTTTCTTCACCTTGCAAGCGCTTAAAAAGCTAATTTTACATTTTATTAATTATGTTTAATAAAATAAAATAATCAATTTTGTATTTGTTCAGACGGACCAGTTAAATCTCCACCGTCCATGTATTGCGCATCTGAAGATCCACCTACAGCTCAAAACGCACCGTTCGAGGGGCAGTATCAGGTAAAAAATAAAAAACATCAATGCCATAGTCTCTTAACTGCAAGGCGGAAGCCAAAAACGTCGATCTTTTCTCCATCTCCTCTCTTCCCGGTCACAACAGCTCTCTCTAATCTCTCTGTTCCAGCGCCAAAAACCTCTCTCTCCTCGTCTCGATCTCTAGGCTTCGCGAGTCACGATCTCGACCAGAGCTCGATCTTCGCGTAAAAATGGTGAGTTGTTTCTTCTTGATTCCCTTTTCCGTCACTCGAGTTGGTTCCGCATGTCATTTCGTCTTTAGATCTGACGAAATCACGATTCGGTTTGATCTCGACATTGCATTTCGCGGCCGAGTGCGTTAATTCTGGCCAGTGATTGTGAAATTGAACGATTGTGTTATGTGTATATGCTGATTTGAATGCGAGCATTGAAATCAGCTACGGTCTGTTTGGCTGCCGGGAAAATGGTGCTCACGGAAGTGAAAACTTGTGATTTGGTGGTTTCGTTTTATTTTCATTTGCATTATCAGCTGCCGAATGGACGGCATCAGCTTGAATTGGTCGGGATCTGGGACTGATTCGGAGGGATTTGAATTGTAGCCTCTTATTTCCAATTGTGGCAGCTAATGCGATACATAGTGTTTGGTTTCTTTGAAATTGAGGGAATTAGGAATCGAATTTGCGCTCATATAACTCTCTTTTTCTATCCTTAATAATTTTTTGAGGCTTTTGGCATATGAATTTTATTAAGATCTGGCGTTTGGTTTCTAACTGATTAGTTCTTTTGTTTTGCAGCCTCTTAGACTCGAAATCAAGGTACTTTTGAGCATATACTTTGGTGGTTTTGATTCTGTATTACTACTAGATCTTGATTATCTAAATTTGAATTTGAACTGTTTAATAAATGTCTTCATTATGATTTGTGGATCAGAGGAAACTTGCTCAAAGATCAGAGAGGGTAAAATCTGTGGACCTACACCCAACAGAGCCATGGTAATTTTCAGTGCAATGAATGCATCTAAACCTGTTATGCCAAATAACTGTCATACAAGCATATATAGGTCCATGAATATCACATTCTGTTCATGTAGAGTCTTAGAAATGCTACATCCATCAGGGTGCAAGTTTAGAAATATAACTCGTGTTACTTACTGTATGAAATTATTCTTCATCTATTTGTAAATTGTTACATGCAAAATGCTCCACGTTTGGAGAAGATTCGGGAAGGGTTTTATTGACTGCAATATGATGGTTGCTGCTATAAATGCAGGATTCTGGCAAGTTTGTATTCAGGGACAGTGTGCATCTGGAACTACCAGACTCAGGTATGACTTATGGGAGTGCAATATGTAATTGTTGTAAAATGGAAAACTTGAATCCTGTTGAATTATTTTTGGCTTCTGTGTTATTATCTTTATTAGCCATGTTTATGCTCTTCATTAACTTTACACAACTAGTGCCAACTTGATTGTTCCTTTTGTTATTCCAGACCATGGTGAAATCATTTGAGGTTACTGAGCTACCCGGTAAATAGTTATCTGCACCGCTTCCTTTTGTGCTCTTATTTGCATGATCAATTTGTGATAGTTCTTCTTGATAAGGCTCCGATCCTACTTTGCTGTTTGCTCTAAAATCATTATTTTGTATCCTACAGTTAGATCAGCCAAGTTCATAGCACGCAAGCAATGGGTTGTTGCTGGAGCTGATGATATGTTTATTCGTGTATACAATTACAATACCATGGATAAGGTCAAAGTATTTGAGGCACACACAGATTACATAAGGTGTGTTGCTGTTCACCCTACTCTTCCCTATGTGCTGTCATCATCGGATGACATGCTCATAAAACTCTGGGACTGGGAGAAGGGTTGGGTGTGTACTCAGATATTTGAGGGGCATTCCCATTATGTTATGCAAGTGACATTTAATCCAAAAGACACCAACACTTTTGCAAGTGCATCTCTTGATCGCACAATAAAGGTAGGACTGATTTTATTTTGATATCTTTCTGATTCTATGCTCTTCATTTGTTCATGTATGTCTATTTGTGCTCTTAAATATTCATTGTCATTTCTAGATCTGGAATCTTGGCTCCCCAGACCCAAATTTTACATTGGATGCCCATCAGAAAGGTGTGAACTGCGTTGATTATTTTACTGGTGGTGATAAACCTTATCTGATCACTGGTTCAGATGATCACACAGCTAAGGTCTGCCTTCGGTCATTCTTTCTTTGACCAGATTTCAATTTGATTGTGGAAACATTCCGTTTAAATTAATGAAACTTTCGGCAAAATCAGGTTTGGGACTACCAAACCAAAAGTTGTGTCCAGACTCTAGAAGGCCACACACACAATGTCTCTGCAGTATGTTTTCATCCTGAACTTCCTATTATTATTACTGGTTCCGAGGATGGGACAGTTCGTATTTGGCATGCAACAACTTATAGGTAATGATTGTGCCTAAACTATTGGAGCATATGTATTTTGTGCTGTTAATGTTATTTTTGTCTCATATCTTCTGTAAATTTAGACAATTTATGGTTTCTTTATTAGCTCAGGATATTTTCACATAACTCTATATTGTCATTTAGATTTTCTTACCATATTATTCCATCCTATTCAAGTACTGATTGACAATGTACGGTCTTACCTCTATGACACTCAGGCTTGAGAACACATTAAACTATGGTCTTGAAAGAGTTTGGGCTATTGGGTGCATAAAGAGTTCACGTCGGTAAGTGTTTCCCCCTGCTGCAATTTTTCTTTTTCCTTTTCTCCTGCAATGCTGGTTCAAAATCATCTTTTTGGCTCGAAAGTGTTGGAAAGTGCTTACATTCAGAAGCCTGTAAGAGAGATAATCTTTTGTGAATCATCCTTTTAGTATTTTGTTCAAGTTCACGGACAACTTCATTCATTCCCTTTTTCCCCTATGGTGTTTAAATTTCTGAAGGAAACATTGCTTGCATATATCTTTCATCTATTATACTGACTTTTATATTGCTTTGTGTAGTGTTGTGATTGGTTATGATGAAGGAACCATTATGGTAAAAATTGGTCGAGAAGTACCAGTAGCTAGTATGGATAACAGTGGAAAAATCATATGGGCCAAGCATAATGAAATTCAAACTGTAAACATTAAGAGCGTGGGGGCTGATTATGAGGTTTGAGATTCAATTGTATGATTGTTATAAGCATAAATTATTTATTTAGTGCTGAGGGTGATACATAGTTGTTTGCTTATTACTGTGATTAGGTTACAGATGGAGAAAGATTGCCTTTAGCTGTCAAGGAACTAGGAACCTGTGACCTTTATCCTCAAGTGAGTTGCATCTTGTGTTATCTTACTTTTAAAATGTTTATGTTAGAAAGTACCATGTCTTCTAAATGACCTTTTTGTTTATAAGATTTAAAAGAGAGATGCAAGTTTATTGCTTTTCAGTAAGTATTTATGTTATTTATCTTCAGAGCTTAAAGCACAACCCCAATGGGAGGTTTGTTGTTGTTTGCGGAGATGGTGAGTACATTATATATACGGCCCTGGCATGGAGAAACAGGTCATTTGGTTCAGCACTAGAATTTGTCTGGTCTTCGGATGGAGAATACGCTGTTAGGGAAAGCACATCAAAGATAAAAATCTTCAGTAAAAATTTCCAGGTTTGAGTTTTCAATTGTTATTATTATTATATTTTGTTTTATTTATTTATTTATTTTGGGTGAGGTTTTGACAAAGATAGTATTTTTCAGGAAAAGAGGAGTGTGCGACCAACTTTTTCAGCTGAGCGTATATATGGTGGAACTTTATTGGCCATGTGCTCAAATGATTTTATTTGTTTTTATGATTGGGCTGAATGCAGGTTGATCCGCCGTATTGATGTTAATGTGAAAGTAAGCACTCAATTCATGTTGCTCCTTATCTCATGATTTTCATATTCCATTATCCATATATCTAATTGTTTTTGGGACATCACAGAACCTATATTGGGCTGATAGTGGTGATCTAGTAGCGATTGCCAGTGATACATCTTTCTACATCCTAAAATACAACGTACGTAAAAATTCTCTTCAATCGTGCCTCTTACAGCTGCAAAATATTCCGTTTTTCTTCACTTGATTCCTCAACTTTGTTGTTTATGCATTCTTTGCTGGAATGATTATGTATTTGAATTTGATTTTAAATGTGCAGCGCGACATAGTATCTTCATATTTGGATAGTGGAAGACCGGTGGATGAACAGGGTGTGGAGGATGCTTTTGAGCTTCTTCATGAAACCAATGAACGTGTCAGGACTGGGTTGTGGGTTGGGGATTGTTTCATTTACAACAATTCCTCCTGGAGACTAAACTATTGTGTTGGTGGTGAGGTAGGCTATCTGATTGAGTCTTCATCTGTATGTTTTAGTTCCTTTTTCTTCTTCATGTAGCTGACCGATTTTACTAACACTATCATTTTAGATAACCACAATGTTCCATTTGGATCGACCTATGTACTTACTTGGATATCTTGCCAACCAAAGCCGGGTATATCTCATAGATAAAGAATTCAAGTAAGTAACTTTTTGGTAGTTGTTCTTTTGTCTCTTTAGTTACATCTTCATGGGTGAGATTTTAATTACTCTAATTTATATATTTTCCGTTGCAGCGTGATTGGATACACATTACTTCTCAGCTTGATTGAGTACAAAACCCTAGTGATGCGTGGAGACCTGGAAAGAGCTAGCGAAGTCTTACCGACTATTCCTAAGGAGCACCACAATAGGTACATATTGTTTTTTCATGGTCACTCCGGCCTTGATGAAATTTAAGTGATGTATATCCTAGATTGTTGCATTGCCTTCCCTTTAACTAGGTTTCTCTGGGTTAATACACTATTGCATTTCTCATGTATATCTGAGATCCCGATTACATAATGTGAAGTTTTTTTGAATTGTATGTATGTCGCAGTTATCCTACCACTTTCAAGGTTATTGTCCTAAATATATATTTTGTGATAACAGAGCTTGGAATGTTTTTCCATGAAATTGCTGGTTTCTCTCCCTAAACACTCTTTTAAAAAGATATCATGTGTTTTATTCAATTAAGCTATGGCGCCTGTCTTCAAAGTGAAACTTTATTGCTGATGGGGGGATTGGCTTTATTTGTTAGTGTGGCTCGTTTCCTAGAATCACGAGGAATGATTGAGGATGCGCTGAAAGTCGCTACAGCCCCTGATTATAGATTTGAGCTAGCCATACAGCTTGGTAGATTAGAGGTTGCGAAGGTAATCCTGTGGATTTTTATAGTAAGGCGTTTATTAATCTATTTCACCCTATCAGTTGTGCCTCTTTCTTTCTCCAAAATATGTTTTATTTATTTATTAATTTTGAATCTGCCGGTCGAAGAAACGGGATATGTTCTGCTAATTACTTTTTGCATGACTGATGATAACACCCTTTTCATGTTTTTGGTTTTTTCAGGAAATTGCTGTAGAAGTCCAGAGTGAGTCTAAATGGAAGCAGTTGGGAGAATTAGCTATGTCTTCGGGGAAGGTTTGTAACTTTTTGTACATGTTTACTTTCTAGATCTACTATGTGAATAATGTGTTTACCCTACCATAGAGAGTGAGACTTCCAGCAGCTTTGTTTTCCCATGATATGAAATTTGAATTGAGTAATTATCACAATTATAACTAAAATTTGTATTATGAACCACATTTCTTGGACGATACAATACAACTAATTTTCTGTTGGGTGGTGGATGCTGTGCAGTTCATTTTTCTGATGTGGGTTTTGAGTGTTTGCATACATTTCCCAAACCACACCATATTGGATATTCATCCTTACATTTGGTATTTATCATTACTAGTTTTTCCCTCTCATACTCTGGAGTTGTATAATAACAGTTGGAGATGGCTGAAGATTGTTTGAAGAATGCAACCGACTTGAGTGGTTTGTTACTTCTGTATTCATCTTTAGGGGATGCAGAAGGAATTTCAAATCTCGCATCCCTTGCTAAAGACCAAGGGAAGAACAACGTTGCATTCCTTTGCTTGTTCATGTTGGGTAAACTGGAGGACTGCCTCCAGCTGTTGGTTGACAGGTATTCCATTTTGGCGCACCTTAAATCAATAGAATTCAGGTTTATGCAATTGTAAATATTGATATACAAGAGCTTTTTTGGTAGCAATCGGATACCTGAGGCTGCTTTGATGGCACGGTCTTATCTTCCAAGCAAGGTGTCTGAGATAGTTTCTATTTGGAGAAAGGACCTCATTAAGGTAGCCTGTTGTTGCTGTTTTTTTTAATTGTGTCTCATATCTGTCAGATTACGTGCATGGTGAAATTTCCGTGCCAATATATTTTGCTTCCATTTGAATTTGGGAGGTTAGATATAATGCTTACATCTGAGGAATTAATAACACAATTTGAATTCTAGACACTAAGGCTAATGATAAACAATAAGCAGCATATTAGTAGTAGTCATAAAAAATTACAGAAAACAAGTAAATATTTCTGATGACGCATCAGCACATATCCTCTTTTAAAATATAGGTATAGTTCCTTATGTCATTGTTCTCCATCGATCACAGTGAAACTATAACTCAGGCAATGCATTGTTACCCATGTCTTGGTGATCTGATGTTCTAGAATTAAAGAAAAAAAGCAAAATATTGAATTTGGGCTGAAGAGCATACTCGTGGAAACTGTTTATACAACTGTCTATTTTTTGAAGGGCGAAGTTGAACTCACTATTCTGACTGTAAAGAGTTTAACGAGGATGAACTTTGGTGTTAGAATGGGAAGTATCTGTCCAGGCTTTGCATTGTTACTGTTTTAATACTAAACATTTTTTTTTTATATGTATTCAAGAAAGGCTATGTGGAATCTCCCCTCTTGTTATACAGTGTTGGTTTTTTATTTGGTGCTTTAATCATGATACACTTTTGGGTTTTATGCTTGCCTTTTTTTTGTCATTTGTCATTTTGAACTAGGATACACCAAGATAGTTCACCAGTTCCTCTTTTTGTATTCCTTGACTTAATCTAATTCTATTTCACTAGAACAAACAGGGTTCAGCGCTTACCTAAAGTCTGACATGTACGAATATTTATTGAAGTTTTGCCCATTGGTGGCTCTATTGGAAATGTGGAAAGATTCATGTCCATTCCTGCTTGTATATTTTCTAATGTAGTCGTACCTTCTACATTGACACTGTTATCTTCAGGTTAATCCAAAAGCTGCTGAATCTTTAGCCGATCCTCAAGACTATCCTAATTTGTTTGAAGATTGGCAAGTATCTCTTTCAGTTGAATCTAAAGTTGCAGAGACAAGGTATCAATTGAAGCACATCCCTCTCTCTGATGCAATATGGCTTTTATGCTTGTAAATATACATTTTGGGCACTTATCGACTCTATTGCAATAATTAATCTCCTTCTTTTAATTGCTTTCCAGGGGTGTTCATCCTCCCGCAGAGGAGTATTTAAACCATGCCGATAAAGAACACATGACTCTTGTGGAGGCTTTCAGAAATTTGCTAGTAGAGGAAGACGAGCAACTAGAAAATGGAGAGTCATTTCATGAAGTATATTCTCCCTACTAATTTCTTTGATCTTCTTATAGCTTTCCCTGTATCTGTGTTGCAAATTAGCTTCGTTTATCTTATTTATATATTTTACTCACTTCCTGGTATTAGGTTATGGAAACTGATGGAATGCAAGATGGAGAGGAACATAATGAAGAAGGGAGTCAAGAGGAGGGTGTCGTGGTGGATGCTGATTCCACGGATGGTGCTGTACTCGTTAATGGTAACGAGGCTGAAGAAGAGTGGGGTACGAATAACGAAGGAACCCCATCGGCCTAAAAGCAATTGGTTGGGCCAGTGTGAAAATCCAAATTTTGTCTCCGGTGATTAATTGATTCCAAATTGCCATTTCTAATTGCCGTTTTCACAAATTGTTGCTAGTTTTCACTGCTAATACTCACCACCACCTCTAATAATTCATGTTATGCATTATATTTATATCAATACTTCTACTTAATATAGTTTTGACCCCTGTTACTAGCAGAAATAGGTCGCATCCTTAGAAAATAGGGTTACTAGTTGAGTTATATTGTCTTTGCAGTATGATAGGAGGTCCGCTTGATCTCACTTCTAATTTATTCAGGTCCATTTTATGATTTATGGTTTGCTGAACATTGGTAAATACGTTAGTTTTGTAGATATGGAATAATTTAATAGTTGGGTCAAACACATGGTAAAACAATATTGCATTGTTCTTTCCTTCCCGCCACTTATCTTTTTTTGGATATATTCTGCCATATCTGTCTAACATGGCTTAGAGTCCTTGAAACATTATGTTCTTGTTCATTTGAGTTTTAGCAGCTTCATCATAATTGACTTCCTTAGATGTCCCACATTTACAATTATAATTGGGGTGTGTGCATCATGTTTTTGTCCTTACCCTGTTTTCCTTCTTCTGCTGGCAGTGCTTACACCACATCACTGGGTCCTTTGAAGGCGGTTAGTTCCAGCTGTATAAATCCGGTACTTGAAGGTGAGAAACACTACCTCTTATTGATGAAATTTATGGACTATATTATATAATCACAAAATGTGACAAGCCTTCATCTTCGAGATATTCCCTCACTTCCAAATTAAGTGTCCCATTTGACTATTTGGAGAAATTAAGGATTCTCACTTCTCCACTTGATTTTCCTTCACTTGCCCCTCATGTATCACCTTGCCTCCAATGTAACTCATTTGTGAAGGGGTATAATTGGTAATCCATGGTAAACATGGTACCTAAAATAGAAATGGAACACTCATCTTAAAACAACTATTCTTAGAAATGAGACACTCATTTTGGAACGGAGGAAGTAAGATATAATCACTTTTAGCAGATTATTAAATACAAAATATATACATATAAAAGTTGGTTTTGGGGGTGGGGTGCTATTGAAACTTAAGGAATAAAGGAACCTAGTGATCAAACATGCAGCTGTGTACTATTTTCAGGTCGTCTTGTTGTTCAAGACGAGCATACTTGACAGGAAATTTTTTTCATTTTTTGCGAAAAAATGTTCAAGTCTCGTGCACCTTTTGTAATAAACTTTTTACATTGTATTCTGAATTTGATTTCATGAATAATTACCCTGTTAAGATGAATATTTCAAGGACTTTTATTCATCTGTATATACAGGTTCCTCTCTTATTGCTTTTGTGCTTACCAGGTTTCCTGATGGAAGCCATATAGAAGGAGATTGCGAGGACTGATTGTCTCTGTTTTCCATGTGATGTGGCTGTGCAGCGCTTTGAGTTTTACATGGGACACCATATAAAGACATTTGTCGAGTTCAACAACTACAGTATTGTAATTTACATTTTAGCATATTCTTTCAGGCCCTTCTCCCCGACCCCTTGAAGTATTCTTGTGCAATTGTCAATGTAGGAAAGTTTGAGTTTAGTGATTACCCATCAAGTAAACACATTTTTCTTCTTATTTTAGATACACGCAGCCTCGCGTTTTTTACTTTGAGATGTTTCTAGTTTTCTCACTGTTCTTGAATTTTAGCTCTGACTCTGCAATGTAAACGGTCTTAATGATTTTATTAGCATATATATATGTTTTTCCCATGGATATTCACCAAGGATATTATGCAATATGGTGATGTTGTCTTGAAGGTAATAAGGGTCTATGCCAGAAAATGCATTTTTAGTTTTCTGCAAAAGAATGAGATAATGTTGTTTCACGTACGGATGTCCCTTTTTGAAATCTTTAAATGTTGAAAGCCTCTTTCATTGTACCGAAAGAGAAACATATCACAAAAACAATCTAAACACTTTCACAATTTGTTTCAGCAATTGGATCCTTTTTTTCTTACGTTACCTTAGTATGATTCTTTTTTAGTTTCTTTAGTCAAATTGTGATTATTAAGTGTCTAGATTTTCTTTTGAATGGCTAATATCGTGTTTCAATTTAGGTCAATCGGTAAGATACTCTACTTGTAACTAAATTGATTATGAGTGTGAAGTCTCCATAAACATGCAATGGGCAAATAGAAAAGTTACTCATGATTCAAAAGGTTAACTTGTGAATTGTTAAACGAATCGAATTAGAATTCAATACAAATAGTTCTCTAACAAGATGTATTTTCTAAGGTTAAACTAAAGTTAAGTGAAATTAATTTGAAGAAAAAAGCACAAATAGAAGAATTAATTATATACTTTCTTTCATTTCAAAAAAAAAATTATATACTTTCTTAGAAATAAATCGAGACACATATAACTCACGTTAGATTATTCTTAAAATCTGAATCAAATGAATCATCACTTTGCCATATGTGAATGAATTGAAAAATTCACACAATTTTATATTGATTCATGTCTATGAAATGAAAGATTCAATGCCAATCCTAACTCGGATGAAGTTGCCCTTCAACGAGTGAGTATTGTAATAATTTGTATGTACACATGGAACTGTTAGGCCTTGGGCCCATTAGTTTCAACTTCCAACCAAAAGAAGGCCCAGATAATAAGCCCAATTGATGTGCGTCACATACAATCAGCACGGGTCACAAATACCTTTTGTCGGCCAGGAGGAAAATCCTTTGAAACCTCACCGAATCTGACCATCATTTTCTCCTCCCCTCTTTCTACGTTTCGGCATAAACATAAATTTAAATTCCCATTCAAGGAAAAAAAAAACCAGAAACCAAAAAACATATAATCAAAACACAAAATTAAAAAAAAAAACTCCTCCTTATTATTGAATTTAATAAATATTCAAATAATGAGATGTCTCTCTATAATTTATTATAGTGTTCTTCTTTCTTATATTGTATAAATATGTATAGATATATATGAGCTAATATATGTAAATTTTCAAATTCTAGCTCAATATTAGGTGTGTGTGTTTTGGTCATAAATTTGGGATTTTGTTGAGCTCCAATGCTAATCTGAGAAGGGTTAAGCTTGATTTGATTGTCTTGGTTGCTTCATTTCTGGGTTCTGTTCATTCCATTAGCTGTTCTATTGTAGTGTTCTTTTTGGTTTCTTGTTATCAGATTCTCTGTGGTGGTGGAAACTGGAATCAAAGTTCCTAACAAGTTTTTATTTTTCAATTTTATGTTTTGTGTGCTATGCATTTAAACAATCCTGGTTATGCTGCGTCGGGTTTTAATGGCTGAAGTTTAGTAAGCTTAAATTAAATTGATAGGACACTATACTAGTTTATCTCAGATTCAACTTAAATAAAATTATGGATGTTTTGTTAGATGATGATGTGAGATAAACATATCCGGTATGGGGTTGTCACAGTTGGGTCCTAATGCAATCTGACTTGTGTTTGAGTGTCCCATTTCGATTTTAGTTAGTAAATTTGCCATGGCTTGCTTATTGTATCTTTTCTGTAAGTGAGTTAAAATAGAGAGAGGGAAGCACATAAGGGCAGAGGACGGAAAGTGAAGTACAAAATGCGTTATTCTTAATTTTTGCAAATAGTCAAACGAGACACTTATTTGGGACGGAGGGAGTACAATAGATTTGTTTTTATTGTGATGGTATTTTGGGTTGAATATTTTATGTGTTGAGTGTTCCAGAAAGGTCAATCACATTTTGTTGGCTTGTTTGAGGTTGTTTGTATGTCTTTCGGGCATCTGCATGAAGAATTTTGTGTTGCGGATGCTAGTTTCCTGTCGTGGTATATGCTCCGCAACTACCCTTATTGAAGCCTACAAAAAGATGGTGGATTTATGCAAAAATCGTAGAACTTACGCGAAAACATTAAATTTTGCATTATTGGATGTAGGATAAAAACCAAGTAATTTATCGAGTGGAGCATGTTGTAATGGTAAAAGAATGCAGAGGCAATGTAGCATCACCATATTAGTTTCTTTATCTAGTTGTTTATGTCTTCCACTATTTTCCTTTATACGATCTCTGATTAAGTTGAATACGTAATTCTTCATGTGTAATGCAAAACAAATTCTTAGGTGGACTGAGGATGGAGTTCTATTCTCTTGGCCGGTTTGTGCCAATTGTTGCCTTTTTTGCGTGCCAATCCTTTTATTCCCCTCTCTAGTTATCGTTCTACTTACCTCTTTTATCTATTTTTATTACTTCCTCCGTCCCAAAATAAGTGTCCTATTTGACTATTTGCAAAAATTATGGATTCTAATTTTTGTGCTTGACTTTCCACTTTTTATCCTCATGCGCCATCATGTCTCCATTTCAAC
>JAYMSY010000333.1:0-12813 GCA_036897685.1 Monsonia emarginata | reverse complement strand
GGCCACAGCCTTGGCCCTAAGGCTAGGTTCATTGCTTCACGGTGTAGACCCTTAGGGCATCTTTATAGGCCTCACATAAAAAATTAGGGGAGGGCAGCTTCTGTCTCAAGTGGACCAACAGATTATCCATATGCGTGAGTCAGCTCGGTGAGTTGCATCTCGTCCGTATGGATAATCTGTTTTGATATTAAACACAAAAAATAATTTGGTAAGGTCGACGAGGTGACATGCAACTCGCCGACCTAACAAATAAAATCAGATATCCTTGCGTCGTTTGGATGCTGCAGCCGTGACAGCCACAATGGGACTGTCCATTGCAGATTGCCTTAGATAATGCCAGTAATGAAAAGTTGAAAACACTGTAATGATTGTAACGTTAAATAATGCTCTTAATCCGAATTACGCAATTGTTTAGCAAAATAAAAACAAATTAATTAGGCAGCGGACAAGGAGGCACCGCCACGTCAACGATTTCTTTCGCGCGTCCTCACCTCTGCTACGTGGCGTCTAATCATTGGCTAGTTGACACGTGCCCCTTGACTTTTTAGTGGCCCCACCACGAAACCTCCTCACCAAGGCACAAACAAAAAACACAAAACAAAAACGAAAACAATTTTCACAGAAATCACTTTACTTTTTGCCATTTTCAGTAACACTTGTTCTTCATTTCAATCCACACTCAAATAGGGCTTAGGCGAAGAAGAAAATCACTGTAAGCTTCTTCGATCGTTCATGGAAAATCGCTACATTTGTTCATTTCTTTACTCAAATGCTTACATTTCTTTGTTGCAGCTCTCGCATGTCACAACTTGTTTCCATGTGCACGTTTGTGTTTTGTGTTTTTTTATTGCTTTCCGTGACTTTCGTCTTTTTTAAAAGCTTAACCTAGTGTTTGGCTGCCGAGAAAGTTTTCGAGGAGGTAAAAAGCATACAGTATCTGTGTGATGTGATGTGATGTATTTGCATTAAGTTTTTTTGCCCTCTCAGAAAATTAACAAAATGTATGTAATGATTTGTCATTGTGTGTTTTTGTGCTACTATGCATGTTCTTTCTTTATTAGTATAGAGCACTGTTGATTTGAGCTTTGTGATTCAGTTAATCAGTGGGACACACTAACTTGTGCTCAAATGATACTATGGTGGTGTATAATTCATTTACAGTTTAGTATATGTAAAATAGTTCTTGTATTAATCTATGGAAGTGTGAGGTTTGAGTGTATTTTTTGTGTATCTGTGTGTTGAATTTGATGTTCAAGGAAGATATGTGTCTGGATAGTGGATATGATTTTTCAGTTTAATGGGGTTATGGCCTTTTTGGTACTTCCCGCTGCCAGAGTTGATGCTTGATTGGCCTTTGTTGTGATTCTCTGTAGTTGTGTGGATATGGAAGCTGAGAATGGAAATGGCTGCCAAGTTGACGGGGATGTTTATGACAGCTCAAATGTCGGATGTACTAACAATGCAGGCTCAACTGATATGGACCCTGCAATGACAGTAACAAATTATTCGAGAAGCTCAACTAAGGAAACACCTATGAAGAAGTTAACTCTAGCAAGCCCTTCAAACAGAGGAAAGAAGTGGGTTCAAACTCAGTATAAGATGTCACGGAAGAGAACTCGGAAGAAGCTAAAATTGTTAAGTTTTCTGAGAAGGTCTTCAAGTCACAAGTGTCACTTCTCTTCCAGGTTTTCTGTGTTGAAGAACGATGAGAGAGGATCAAGGTCCTTGCATACTGGAGACGAAGTGTGGAAGTTAACAAAAAGTGAGAAATTGGATACTGGAGAAATGAACTGGAACAAGAGGCAGGGTGTGGAGCCCAGTAACGATGCTCCTAAAAGGATGAGACTTGATGCCCGCAGCTATATAAAAAGATTCAAGCCCCAGCAGAGGAAACCAGTGGTGTCAGGTCAATTTTTCTTGTCTCTCTTCTATTAAGGATGTAATTTTCATATGAAGTAAAGATATTGATAATGTATATGGTGTTAACAAATCATATTTTGCTGTTGCAATGTCTATTCTGTGCATATAGTTTCATACACCTTTATCTGGGTAGACATTAATTTGGCCCTTGGATTTTTGATGGTTTGACCCAGTAGACTTTATGCTGGGGAAGAGGGATAAGCAGTCACAAGGGGATGCTGATGTTATTGGAGCAAAAGGTTTTGAAGAAGTTGAGGACAGTTCTAAAAAACAAAGGTAAGATGCCTCTACAATGTTTAAAAGTTAGCACCAACTTTTGTTCTAGCTGTTTGAGTCCATTATCAAGCTAAATGCAAAGTAATGTCGATTGACATTTTAACAGAAGATAAAATGTGGGAACATCAAGGCCAAAGGCCTGCAGCTTCTTAGTTTGCATGTAGTATTGTACTTGCATATTGAATAACTGATTTTGCTAAATTAGCTGTTGAGATCATAGCATAGTTGTGCTCACAATTTTATCTGGTGGATTTGATATGTAAATGATAATGAAAGTAATAGGGTTCTTGATTTTTAGTGAAACTCTGTTGTCTTAAAATTCATCCCTATGTACACTGCATATGGAAATTTCAAGTAAAAGATCTACACACAATAAGTCACACTCAACTAGATGAATTTGAAAAACAAAACTATTGACAATTACCAGAGCACCTTCGTAACTTGCAAAACTCTTTTCTAATCTAGAAGATTTGACAACAATGTAATCATAGCTATTCTTGGTAAGATATATGCTCTGATGTGCAATTGTCTCTGTAATCATCTCAAATTTCAGTTTATAAATAGATGTTTCTTTTCTCACACTTCAGATCATTTATTTTCAACAACGATAAAACCATAGCCTTTGTAAGATATGGCACTGTAATGAATTTGTAATTTCTCATATTGTCTACTCTTCAAATGGTGGGATGTTCAAATTCAGTTCACAGTGTGAATGTGTTGATGACTAATATAACTTAAATAGGTTTATCTTGAACATTGCGTGCTGTACCTTGACCGTCTTGTATGTTAAGTTTTAACATCAGTGTATAATGGACTTGATTAACAACTGAAAAAAAGGAAGAAATACATTTCAATCACTGACCTACCAACAGCTCATTAAGTTTCAATACTATGTCTATATCGGATAGACATTGATAGGGACTTGACATGGCATGGATTTCCGACATTAGCAATTTTTTAAGAAATTATGCTTTTTGACAAGGGGCGCATAACTATGCACACAGGGATAGAATGTTGATAACTTTGACAATCAGTGAGTACAGATTTGCTGTCTGTCTTTGCAGGGTGGATTTTACTCTAAAACATATAGTAGAAACCAGTGATGGATTGTGTAGCATTTCTCCTCCTAAGGTATCTTCTCTCACTTTTCTGCATCTGGTATCCTTCCCTTTATGTGATTGCTTGTTTTACATACTAATCCTACTTTTGTAGGTTGGAAGAGCACGTAATTTAGAAATGCTCTCATCCTATAATTTAACAATTGGGAAGAAAAATCATGCATATGGGATTAAAATAAAGCTTCTTTTGAACTCCCTCATATGCCTGGTAGAACCTACGGGTTGTCTATGAAAATAAGCATCCTTGAGTGAATTAGACGACCAGCTAGTTTGCTTGTTCTTCTTTTCCTTTCAGATGGAATCACAAGAAGAAATGAGGCTTTTCTCAGCTGGTCCATAGGTGGATTTTTAATAGAAAGAAATGAGCATTGTTGGTTGGATTCTGATAATTTAATTCACATAACTTTTCATTGTGGAATTGGTTTGAGTGGCATTTTTTGTTTGTCATGTTCGTCTTTATAGAATGTATAAATCTTGTTTATAGATTATATTGAACTTCTGGATTTGAGTTTCCAGTTTCTGGTAAATATTCCTTAAAAGTATAATTCTAGCTTCCAAACTATCAAACACCTCTGGATCTTATATTTTTTACTAATGCTACTGCATATTCATTTTAGGGTCTCCATGATCAGCCATCCAGATCAGTCAGTCCTCCAAAGTATGAGGGTCTAGAAGATGGAGCAGAGGGGACTCTACTAGTTACCGAAGATGTAGGTTGTTTCATTCTCATGGTGTTGCACCACTATGGTGCTCCACTTTTAAGGATTGTTAAAGAGCTATGGTCTTTGCTTCATATTGTAAAAAATGTTATCCCCAGTTTTCTTTTCCTTTTATTTACTTTTATTTGTTTTAGTTTCACGCAGTTGTTTTATCTTTCAAAAGAAAATCCTATGTATTCAAGTATACAGTTTTCTAAAACATCTATTAAGAGAAAAGTTGGTTGACACTTTTGAAACATATGTTATAATTTTTTTCTTTACTATCAACTTATTATTTTTTCTGTTGCCACTTTCCCTTACTGTCCCCACTAATCTTTCTTAAGCATCTCTTCAGAATGGAGCAGAACTTGAGTCTAAGCTGAGCATGGAACACACTGGAGACTATTTTGAGGATGCAGTGAATAAGAAGTCTCATTTGGAGTCCGAAACTGGTAGCCAAGATAATGCATGTGTAGTTTGCTTGCTTGGTGGAAAGCTCTTGTGAGTTGCCTTTTTCTGGTTTTCTTCTCAATATAACCCATATGCCCAAAATTGTTCAAATATATGGCTGACTACATACTTTTAAGTGTGTTGTTCCTTTGTCTTCCCTAATCACATTTATGGCTTTACTGTTAAGAACTCCATTTTCCTCCTCTGGATCTAAGACCTTATCTTACCTTAGACCTTGTACTTGAAGTTCAATAGAAATGACATTTCCTACTATCCTATATTGTTTTGTGTCTTATCTTCCTCTACATAATTTCAGAAGCTGTCATGGAAAAGGGTGTGCAAGGAGCTATCATCTCTCTTGTCTTAATCCACCTCTTAATAGTACACCTCTCGGGGGTTGGCATTGTGGTTTTTGTGTTGTAAAGAAGATTGAGTTAGGTGTGCATTCCGTGTCTCAAGTGGAGTCCATCTGGGATGTTAGAGAAGTAGTCTTAGATGACGAAGGTATGGGTGATTATGTTAAACATCTAATTTCCTTCTGGTGTCCACCTGTCCTTGCACCCCTCTAGATTGCTGTTAGGGTGTTTCTGAAATGGGGAACCTTTTGTTTACTGTTAGTTTATTCATGTTACCAGTAATGCAGAGGCAGAAACAGTATTTTGTCAAATACCAAGGTCTTGGTCACATTCACAACCTCTGGATTCCAGAAACAGAGCTGCTTCTTGAAGCTCCAAAGCTTCTCGCAAATTTCAGTAGGAGAAAACAGGTGAGTAGGACCTCATGGAAATTACATGTAAGTTATAATGCTCTTTATTTTCAATTTTGTGATTTATATTTTATCTTCCAGGCCATTAAGTGGAGAACAGATTGGACCGTGCCACAACGTTTGCTACAGAAAAGATTGGTGTCAGTTCCTACACCTACTGTCAAGTTTTGTGACAAGCTTAATGACAACAATTCAGAGTGCCAACATGAGTGGCTTGTAAAATGGACTGGTCTTGGTTATGAGGATACCACGTGGGAGCTAGAGAATGCTTCGTTTTTAAGGTCACCTGAAGCTAAGAAGCTCCTGATAGAGCATGAAAATCGTCATGGGAGGGCAGAAAGAATGCAAAGATCTTCTAATGTCGAGAAGGTATTTCAACTCTTAACAAGCGACCAAAAATGAGAACAGTTATCATTGTCAGCTGCATCTTCATCTTGCAATTGTTACTAAATATTTCCTTATTTGCATGGCTTTTTGTATAATAGCTTTCTGGTTGAGCTGCCTGTTATGATGCAATCACTTTGTAAGAGAACTATGGATTAATTTATAGATAAGCATATATACCTTCAGAATGCTGAAATTTTAGCAGATAATCTTTTTAGTGGATTTGGGGTTACATTAGGAATGGAGTTATATGGTTAAGAGTTTGGGCACAACTTCAACTGCAGATAACATCAGCAAAAAGTGCCTAAGGTGGTCTGGATAAGTGCAAAGGGAAGGTGTGAAAATTCAAGTAGAATGGATAGGGTATACCTAAGTTATCATGGAATGTAGTTAGAAAAAGGCATTATAGTGCATTGATATGAAGCGATAAAATTAGACATGACATAGCCGAGGAGAACAATATGGGTAGAAGTTCTCAAGGAATTTTACCAGAGGATTTATGAAGCTTATTGCTAGAAAATTGTCCAAGAATATGGTGGATGAACTAAGGAACCCATTCCTCGTGCCGATAAATGAAGATTTCTCCATGTGGATGATTTTCTTTCACCTTTCCATTTATGGTAGTAGGTAAATGTGTAAGACACTTGAATAGCCATGAAATCTATAAAAGAATTCCAAGGAGGCATTCTCATGTTGAAATGATTTATTTCCAAAAATCTTTGAACTGTAGGGCTCTTAGTGGACAGGGAATGGCAGTAAATTCGACACATCTAATAAGCAGCAAGAGTGACCTGTTCCTTCATATAATTATAGTTTCCTCTCCTGAAGCCACCTTCATTTCTTGCTTCTTTTCCTGCTCTCATGCATCTCATGCATGACATTAAATTTCTTTTACCCTGGTTACTTGTCATATCATCTAGTTACCACCTACATGAAATGTCTACAGATGTGATTTAACCGTCTCTTTACTAAGTAAAGAATTCACTACAACTGCAGGGAAGCAAAAGTAACCTTTCTGAACTGCCAGAGTTGCCCACTGGAGCTTCACTGGGAGCACATCCTGATCTTATAAGTTATGTGAACAAGCTTCGTGAATATTGGTACAAGGGCCAGAATGCTGTTGTGATTGATGACCATGTGGACCAGGTAAAGGGGAAATCCTTTGTTTGTTATGTGTATTTTTTTTGTTTGATTGCCAGTATAAAAAATGCTGGGAAACCCTTGACATGTACAAGTGCTTCAAAAGAGGCTGACTGATTGTTTGATTGCATTTTGCAGGAGCTGGTCATGACAGCAATCTTGTTTCTTTTGTCTTTGCCGTTAGATACATTTAGGCCCTTCCTCATCATCTCAACTACTGCAATACTTTCTGTGTGGGAAACTGAGTTCTCTCGCTTGGCACCATCAGCCAATGTCATAGTTTACAAAGGAAATACAAAGATACGCACTTGTATCAGGACATTGGAATTCTATAATACAGGTGGTGACATAATGCTTGAAATACTTTTATCATCTTCTGATGTTGTCATTGAGGTAGTTCATTTTAACCCTTCAAGTTCCTATAAAATTACTGTATTGTGCTGATCTTCACATTGCTCATTGGAAAAGAAAAATATTATTGTGGATAATTTCATAGTCAAATGTGGTAACCAGTATAATTACAATAAACAAATGTTCATCGGCTTTTCTTTGTATTATTGTCAGGACATGGAAATACTGAAATGCATTGGTTGGGAAGCAATAGTCATTGATGAATGTCAACGCTCTGGAATTTCAAAGCATTTTAAAATTTTTAAGACCCTACCTACTAAGATGAGGTTGCTTCTTGTTAATGGTGAAGTGAAGGTATAGCTCCTTGTATAATTAATGTTTTGTAATTTGGATAATACAAGCTCAAACTAACTTGTTCATTGTTATACATTTCAGGACTGTGTAACTGATTATCTAAATCTGCTTTCCCTCCTCAATACTGGAAATGATGACAAAGAAAGTGATAGTATTGAGATGAATTCTTGGGCTAATATTTCTGAACTGAAAAGAATGTTGGAGCAGTATATTGTGTACAAGCGCAAGTCAAGCTCCCCCAAGTTTGTGGAATATTGGATTCCTGTCCAGCTTTCTAATGTGCAAATTGAGCAGTACTGCTCCACGTTGCTTTCAAATTCGATGTTTCTTTGCTTGCATTTAAAGAGTGATTCTCTTGATTCCCTTCGTGAAGTTGTTCAGTCGATCAAGAAGGTCAGGCTTATTACCACTTCCCTGTACAGGAGTTAGCTTCTACATACTATGCCAAAAGTTTTGCTTCACCATATTAACAGTTGTTAGCTATACTAACTTTTCTATGGTTGCATATCCTGTGTTTCTGTGTAGTGCTGTGACCATCCTTATCTACTTGATCACTCTCTGCAAAGCTTTATCACAAAAGGCCTTCCGTTTGAGAAGTATTTAGAAGTGGGAATAGAGGCAAGCGGAAAACTACAACTTCTTGATAAGATCCTTGCAGAGATAAAGAACCGTAGTTTGAGAGTTCTGATAATCTTTCAGGTATTCTTCTTCATTAAGGCTGTTCTTTCCTTCGTGTATGGATTTAGAACTTGTAACTTCAGCTCAATAAGAGTATACTATCTAATTTCATACCTAGGCACGTTAGTTCTTTATAGAATTTTCCTAGCCAAGTGTCATGTTGCCTTTAGAACAAGTGATCATTTTGGTTACATGTTGTGTTGTGCATATGATCTAAGTTCAAGAATTTGATGTCGGCGTGGTAAACTGGTAAATGGTAATTACCCTAGGGCCTAGGCTGCTATAAGCATGTAACCAAAATTATTTCATTGGCATATAGCCAGAGTTGTCTTGTCTAGATTTTCGTTTCAATCTTAAGTATGATGTCTTCAGATGAAAAATTGCGCAAGGTTGTGAGTGTAGACAAAATAATCTGGGTGATATAAAAATTCATCTGTATGAAGCATATATAAAATATGAAGAATATGTACCTGACTTTGATCAGCCTGCCTCTTTGTCCATGTTTTAACACTATTTTCTTGTTCCTTACTGAAAACATTGCCCCTTTGTTCTGCCTCCTCTTTTCCATATGATTTAATTAGCTCTTGCAGCAAACTCAGCCAACCTTTCTGTGACTTTCTGTGATAATTTATTAGTCTGATTTACTAATACATGGACACTGACATAACAGTCGATTGGTGGTTCTGTACGGGATTCTCTTGGAGACATTTTGGATGACTTTGTTCGTCAAAGATTTGGTGATGGTTCTTATGTACGTGTTGATGGTGGAAGGCATCTCAGTTCATCAAAGAAGCAAGCAGCCCTCAACATGTTTAACGACAAAGGGAGTGAGAAATTTATCTTCTTGCTGGAAAACCGTGCTTGTCTTCCAAGCATCAAACTATCCGCTGTGGATATTGTGATCCTATATAACAGCGACTGGGACCCATGGAATGATATGAGAGCCCTGCAGAAGATCACAATCAGATCAAAGTGTGAGAAATTAAAAGTATTGCGGTTATATTCATATTGTACAGTGGAAGAAAAAGTTTTGGCTCTTGCAAAGGAAGGCGCGACTCTAGATGGCAGTGTAGCCTCCATGAACCAGAATATTTGCCATAAAGTGCTAAACTGGGGTGCATCTTATCTATTCAAGAAGCTTGATGACTTCCATGGCCGCCATACCTCAAGCTCAGGTCCGGACATGTTTTCTGAACAGTCACTTTTGAATGATGTACTCTGTCAAGTGAAAACCCAATTGCTTTGCAGTGATCAAGATAACGAACCTAGAACCTGTTCTACCATTTCAAAAGTATCAGAGAGTGAAGGAAGATATACTGGAAACATTCCGTTACTTGGTGAAGTTGAAGCCCATGTAACGGGCACTGAACCATCTGCCTTTTTCTGGCAAAATCTGCTCAGGGGGAGACATCCACGGTGGGAATTTTTGTCAGGATCACCTCAGAGGATACGACGGAGAGTTCAATTTTCTGGTGACATATCAATGATATGTGATGCTGATGTTGATGATTCCAGGAAGAATGAGAAGGTAGTCAACAAGAGAATTGATACAATGGATCTGAAATCAAGGTTGAGGAGCAAAAGACAAATAGTTCATGTGAACAAGCAAGGCAAGCTGGCTGGTACTGTCCAATTTTTGTTAACCTTTTCAATTGGTTATCTTGTGTTCCATAACAAAAGGTCCTAGATACATCAGAATGCTGTAATAAAATTATAATGCTTAGTTCAAGAAATGTCATGTTTCTGGCATGCAAGAGGTTTGATTCCAAAAATACATCTTTTTTTGTGCAGTGTCAGGCAAAAGTACAGCTAGCAAAGAATCTCAAACTTCGCAATGGTCAACAGATGATTCAGATGGCCTGTATCAGGAGAAAAATATTTCGGTATTGCCTCCTGTGGCAAATGAAATCCCAAGAATACCTAGTGATGGCATAATTGAATATACGAAAGGGAAAAAGGTGAATGGTGCATGGGAGAGTCACCAGATCTCGTTGAAGTCAGATATATCACAACTTTGTGGAATTCTACAATTTCCGGTATGATTTAGGCATATGTTTCCACTAAAAAATATTGTTTCGTTTCATGTTGAACTTTTTTGTTCTCTTTATCATTAGGGAATGATGCCTTTGGCTAAATTAGGACATTAGTTTGGTGACTAGATTATATGAGGAGCATCATTTTCCAATTCAGTCAAGACCACTTTTTTTGGCCAGTTAAGGCTCGTTGGTGACAAACTTAGATGATTGAGCTTGGAGATCTGCATCTCTCAATTAAGTGACGGCTCTTGGTTCCACGATACCAAGCAAAATGAGTGTTCTACATTTTCCTCAGCTTATAAATCCTAAAAAGAATATTTTACCTGGTTGTTTCTGGTTTGTCATTTGAATCCTATATTTTCCGTGTATGAAACATCAATAATTGTTGTCTATTGTAACTTTTTGATGTGTTGGGTTCATCTAAGTAAGTTTACCGGGTTAGGATTTAAGTACTTGGCTCATTTCCGAAACTTTTGAGGGGTTGTGGTCAGTGATTCATATCGAACATTTAGAAGCTTCTAGGCTACATGCATTGCTATGAAACTCATGCTCCACATTTTAAAAATTATAAGTGAATTTTTATCTAGTAAAGTCACTTATCGCATTAAATACTCCTGCTCCATTACTGGCTTAACTAGCCGGATGCTTTTATATTATATGCAGGAGAATGTGAAGGGTACTGCTGAAAGATTTCTGGAGTACATAAGCAGTGATTATAACATTAATTGGAAAAGAGCTTCTATGTTGCAAGCCTTCTGTATATCTGTGGTTAGTGAAATCTCCATACTTAATGATGCATTTCGAGATATATAAGTTGATTAGCAAATTTATCATTTTGATATTTGTTTCACTTTTACTAATTCATTCAAATCATGCGTTCCCTCTCTTTCGGCTCTTATGTAGTGTTTGATTCACGGTAGTAACTGCATTAACTATTATTTTGGTTTCTCTTTTCAATATGTTTTTGCCATTTGAGGACCTTTTTCTTGTTATATAATAGATATGCAGGCGCCCCTATATATTCAAAATTAGATAGTAAGAATGAGAGGAAGAGCTCTCATCTGAAACACTTGCGATTTCTACTAGACTGCCTAAATCCAAGAACATTCTTGTCCACCGATTCCAATATTGTACTATGCTGGCTGTCCCAAACGATTTGGTTTCACCTTTTCCTGTGGGTGAAGATAGTAACATCCATCAGATAGTAGGAGGTTGACTTAAGCAGTTAATCATCTGTGTTTGTAGGAATAGGAACACTTAAATGAAGTATATACTCCCTCCGTTCAAAAATAAGTGTCCCATTTATGAAAATAGTTGTCCCATAATAAGTGTTCCATTTCTATTTTGGTTAGTGAATTAGACATAAACTGCCAATTCTATCCCTCCAATAGTTGGTTAAAATTGAGATAGGATGTTCCATGGGGGCAAATGGTGGAAAGTCAAGCCCAAAAGTTGAAATCCTTAATCTTTCCAAACAGCCTAATGGGACACTACGGAGGAAGTAGTTCTTTGTTCATGTCTGTGGCCATAATATCATTCTTCTGTTGTAACTTTCAGTGTTGGACAGCTTCTTCTATCTTGAAACACCAGATAGACAACAAGGAATCATTTGCACTTGCAAAGCTGCACCTCAATTTTGACTGCGAGGAGGATGAGGCGGCCTATATTTACTCCAAACTGCGAAAAATCAGAAAAAGTTTTGAACATCATCTTGCGAATGGAAAGGGTGGTCCAGAAAAAAATTATCCGAATACTTCAAAGGCAATCACCCGTGACTGCCAACAACAGGAAAGAGAGATGCCAAAGGCTGTTCCTTGTCGTAGTTGTTCAGATCATCCAACCAGGATGGGACATGCTCGTAGCCATAAAATGATGAAAAAGAAGGGTAAGCGTAGAAGCATTGGACAAGCTGTGGACCTTTCTGGAAGGAGAATGCGAAAACTTATTCAAAATCAAGTTAAGGAGTTAGAAGAATTCTACCAAAAAATGAGGGAAGAGAAGGCAAGGTTAGAGGAAGAGCACAGGTTGGGGTCAGCTATTATTCACACGACGGAATGTGATATTTCAGTGAAGTTAGATAAGCTTAAGGAGTTAGATAACAGCTTCAAGGAAAAGATGGATCAACACAAGCGTGAAATGAAGAAACAAGAAGATCTCAAGGCTACACAGGTGGCATCCAGGATCAAGGAGAAGCAATCGAGAGCTGGTTTTACAGGTTCCATTCAAAAACGCAAATTCAATAGACAAACTGCATCACTGGACCCTGACTCACAACTTATGCCAACTTCACATCATCAAAACAAATACGGAATGACACAACGTGTGCAAACTGAAGTCTCAGATTATTCTCCTGAAGGAAATGGAACCTAATACACAAAATCATAGTATAGATTGACGATTTTTGGGCTCGAGCGAGCTTCGCGAGCAGCGACAACGTGGCAAACAACGACTGCAGCGACTTAATTAGTCGGGGAGTAAAACAGAAGGAGGCTTGAGATCAGAGAGGGGAGGAGATGGGTGAATTTTAGGGTTAAATAGGGCTCAAAATCATAAATGACCTCTATCTAGAATTTTACAATTTAAAAGTTAGGGCAAACATCAAAAGGTCATTTTTTCAAAATGACAAAAATACCCTTTTCCCG
>JAYMSY010000332.1:0-12820 GCA_036897685.1 Monsonia emarginata | reverse complement strand
TAGTTCTTGGTTTCTGAGCTGGTGGGTTTTTGTAACTTGTTTGAGTGAAGTGATTTGTAGTGCTCAGAGTGGTGGTGCCATTCTCAGGGTTTTGATGTTTGTATGGGTAAGTTCTCAACTGGGTTTTGGTGGCTGTGGAGGTTCCTAGGATCTTGGGTTAGTGAATGATTGGATTTGGAATGGTGCTTGTTTGGTTAGTGATGATGGAGTAATGGTGGCATTAATTCAATCTTTGGTGTCAGTTTGATTATTTCTATTTTTGGCCAATTTTAATACTTCATATAGAGAGTTGGGAAGAGGGTTTGTTGTAAAAATGCAAGATTTGAGGTGTATATACTGATTCTGTAAACAAAGGTTTTTTCTTGGTGGTGTGCTTTTGGTGAATTATGGGTAGCATTTGTTGCAAGCCTTCTGCTATTGAAGATAGCAAGGAGAGCCCGAGAGAGCGGGTATCAAGCAAGACCTCGTCGGACTTGCGGGTCTCAAGAGGGCCTTCCTCAAGAAGGGAGGAAGCATACAAAGCAAAGGACATACATGATAGTAATGATGGGAGATCAATGCAGAATGAGAAGCAAGCAAATGGATCAGTCCGATTGCATGGTGCAAATTTTGAGAGGAAGAGGGAAAAGATGGCTGCTTATGTTGTTGCTCAACATCCTGGGATGGGTAGTATCCCAAAAGCTACAGAAGGGGAGCAGGTTGCGGCAGGATGGCCTGCTTGGTTAGCCGCGGTGGCAGGAGATGCTATAAAGGGTTGGTTACCACGGCGTGCAGATTCTTTTGAGAAGCTTGATAAAGTATGCTCTTTTCTTGGTCTTAAGTTTCATAATGATCTTATATAAGAGTATGGATAATTGCAATTGCAAATGTAAACAGTCATTTTGATTTACCCACCAGTACCTCAATTTGCTGTGTGAATCTAATGTGTCTGCTCAATTCACAATTGTATTTCATATGAATTTGACTTCTTGAACTAAAAGGTTGGCAATTTTTTTTATTAGAACTTCAGCTAGTAATAATGTGGTGGTCAAGTGAAGTATGTAGTTATTGCTCAGAGAATAATGGATTGTGAAATCTACTTCTCAAATCTCCATCAATACTGGACCCCCTTCACCTATTTAGAATTAAGCCAGTAGAACATAACCCAACTAGTTGAATGCAGTGGAGTTATGCATGCTGATTTAATAGTTGAATTGAAAACATTGGGTGAACAACCAAACCATAATTTGTGAAGCATAGTTCTAATATTGTAATTCAGTACTTCCATAAAAACACATGTTCCTTCCATTTTTGTCTAGGTATGCCATTTTCGGATTTCGGACCATCCTTATTTGAATGGGATTTGATGGCAGCTTTTCTCTTCCCATCTGTGGGTCTTAAACTCCTTGCTCTGATGCCAAATGTAACTCTTATGGGGCATCCTGACCTAATGAAATTTGGTTTGAATCATACATCTCTTTTGTAAATGCCAGTCTTGACTCTCGTGGGACAAGGGATCAATATAGGGCGATTAGGTACCTTCTTCCATGGTTTGAGGCAGGGGGAAGCTTGGCACTATATTTATCTGAATATAGATAAGCAATTCTTCTTTTCTAGTTTTTATGTGAATGCTACTTTCCTTAGTCAAGCTAAGGACTCATCTTTAGCAAGTTGCGGGGGAAGGTGGGTCAATGTTAGTAGGCTAATCTTTGTGTCATCACTGCACAAGTTATAGGTTACTCTTGTTGTATTTAATTCGTCAATGACAATCACCTTACATGACATTCCATATTTTCCATTTTGCATACCCTGGCACATACTGCTTGTGAACACCATGAGGAACACCTATACGCTCTTCTGTGTGATGCAAAGCGTGGTCATACGACATGATAGTAGTCTTTGGAACTCTTTCCATTTGGGTGTTTTTCATTACATAGTCTGTGCAAGCCTGACAAGAGGAGAGTTGCATTAGATTGACCTTCTTTGAAGGTGTCCTGAGAGTCAGCAGTTCTTGTACTTGCTTTATTCAATCTTGACATTTGTTAAGAAGCCACCAACTCATACATGTTATATCAGGTTAAACCAGGTTGTTAACTATGGTTCCTATATGGATTTAAACAACTTAAGAATCATAAGATTGCTCGTGTTCTTAGACCCCTGTGATTCTCTTTAATGTGTCACATGCTGCTGCCTGATTCGAATTAATATTTTTTGGTTGTTGTGTGATTATTTTTATCCTTGCAGATTGGTCAAGGAACTTACAGCAATGTCTATAGGGCTCGTGATCTTGATCAAAAGAAAATTGTTGCTCTGAAGAAAGTAAGGTTTGATAACCTTGAGCCTGAGAGTGTTCGGTTTATGGCAAGGGAAATTCACATTCTGCGTAGGCTTGATCATCCAAATGTAATAAAGCTGGAAGGTCTAGTCACATCAAGGATGTCTTGCAGTTTATACCTTGTGTTTGAGTACATGGAGCATGATTTAGCGGGGCTTGCATCACACCCTGGTCTGAAGTTTACAGAAGCCCAGGTAATCGCAGAAAGGTTTTGTTCCCTTCACGAGTTGTTTTTATTCTTCGAAATTTTGTTCTGTATTACTGCTTGTGGATATGTTCTTCTTACATATATTTCAAATCAGAATCAGCATCATGCACGGTTCCTGATGTGGGGAACTTCATAGCAATGCATCATGTATCATGTTGTTTATTTTTTCTCATTTAGATTGCAGTTTCTGATGTTAACCTTGTACTGGTAGGTTAAATGTTACATGCAGCAACTTTTACGCGGGCTTGATCATTGCCATAACCGTGGTGTTCTACATCGTGACATAAAGGGCTCCAACCTTCTAATTGACAACAATGGCATTTTGAAAATTGCCGACTTTGGTCTTGCAAGTTGTTTTGATCCTCGTCAAAATCAACCACTGACTAGCCGAGTTGTAACACTCTGGTACCGTCCACCTGAGCTTTTGCTTGGGGCCACTCATTATGGAGTTGCTGTGGATTTATGGAGTACTGGATGCATACTTGCGGAATTGTATGCTGGCAAGCCCATAATGCCGGGAAGAACCGAGGTACTTGCTTTATGTTTTCTCCAGTCCAAAATGAAAAGAGTCAATGCTTGTTGCTGCTTACTGCTCTTGGAATCACCATGTTGCATAGTACATGCATTTGTTTTTTGAAATAATATCATTGACGTATCTGATTATGCTTAGGTATTCTATCGGTTTATTTGTTTTCTTTGGAGAACTCCCTGCTAAAGCTTCATTTGAGTCTCCGAACCATGTTTGGATTATATGATTCCTGTTTTGGTATCAGTTTCAAGAGTACTTATCCATATGTAGCTTAGTGATACAAATATTGGTAATTCAGGGCTTGCACTTTTCTGCCTTTTTAGGTTGAGCAGCTACATAAAATTTTCAAGCTTTGCGGATCTCCTTCAGAGGATTATTGGAGAAAGTCAAAACTGCCTCATGCAACTATTTTTAAGCCTCAACAGCCTTATAGAAGATGTGTTGCGGAGACTTTCAAGGAGTTTCCTGCTCCAGCTCTGGGGCTTATGGAGACCCTGCTATCCATAGATCCAGCAGATCGAGGATCTGCAGCTTCTGCTCTCAAAACCGAGGTATGCAGTCTTTTATTTAGTCTCACTTTTGGCTGTGTGGTTTTGTTGACATTTTTTGTTTTGCATTTCTGTTTTAATTCTTTGTTTTTTTATTTGGAACCTTTTAATTCTATGCTTGAATGCTCAGTTATTTCTATAAGAGATTAATGATAATCACCTTCATTGCTTCGTTCAGCACTCACACATCTCCACTTGTTGAATGTGTCCTTTTTTCGGTCTTAAATCGTGGTGACATTCTGTAAAACCTATTTTCACAATAAAATTCAGTAATACTTATAGCTACCCCCCATTTACAGCTCTTCTGAAAACGAAGTAATGGGCTCTGTGAAGCATCTTGAAATTGTGATGTTGAGGGAATTGTTGACTTTCATTCAAGTTATATTGTTCTATCTTATTCTTGCGAGCATTTTTATTGATTCCTATATTGCGGTTTGTTTTCCAGTTCTTTACCGTAAAACCACTCCCATGTGATCCTTCAAGCTTGCCAAAGTATCCTCCTAGCAAAGAGATTGATGTAAAAAAGAGAGATGAAGAAGCAAGGAGGTTAATTTTTCCCAATATTCCATTTTTCTTATGTAAATATTTACTTTTTCCATGATGGCTAGTTTCCAGATTGGTTGGTAGTGATTGGATGCTGACAGATGATTTCCTTATCCTCCTTAGGCAACGAGGTCTGAGTGGAAAAAGTCATGTTGTGGAAGGTGGCAGAAGAAATAGAGTTCGTGATAGGGTTGGTCGGGCAGTTCCAGCTCCGGAAGCCAATGCAGAGATTCAAGCGAATTTAGATGTACGTAACACAAGATTCTCTATTTTATTACTAACCTCGTATACTTTTCACCCAAATGGAAAAAAAAAGCAGGCATCCACCATGCGAATCACCTCTTGTTGTATCGAGGTTGTTATATATTTTCTAAATAGTTTGACATCTTCTCTGCATAAAATTTTTGTCTCATACATTGAGATTGACATCTCAAATTTGAATTTTCCTTTTTGTAAGTCTGCATCTGTAGCGTACAGCATAACTTGCTGATGATTGGGATTTGAGATCACTCTATTTGCTTAGGAGTCATCACTTCTGTAATTAGGCGAACTAGACATTTGAGACTTTATTGTTTGCTTTGAAGGATCATTTTTGGTGCAAGATTGTGAAGTGTTATAATGGCTATAACTTCTTTGGACTTCATCCTTATTCATATCTTATAATGGCTTCTAACATTCTATGAAACTCAATTATGTGATCAACTCAGTTTCAACTAGAAATCTCTTTAGATAAACGATGTTTGCTCCAACCCATTAAACGATCAAATCCATCTTTTCTGACATTGTCGAATTTACAATGGCACAATTGTTGCCTTCCTATCCTGTTTGGAAAGAGTGTTTTATCTCAATCATATTGGTTGACTGCTTTGTTCTTTTTTCTCATTACCTTGTTGTGGCGTTTTGAATTTTTGCAGAGGTGGAGAGTAGTGACACAAGCAAATGCCAAAAGCAAGAGTGAAAAATTCCCGCCTCCCCATCAAGATGGTGCAGTTGGATACACACAAGATGCCTCACACAAAGGCCCTCTGTCATTTGGCCTATCGGACAATTCTTTTAACTCCATTTCTTATCCGAAGACATCATCAGGATTCACAAAGAGCACCAGTGCTGCCGGTCCCTCCAGGAGGAGGAAAGTCAATAAAGAAGAGTCCCAAATGACATCGTCCAGGAGGTTCATCCGTTCCCTCAAGCCCTCCTCAATAGGGCTATCAATAGACACGATATTCAGGAATAAATCTGAAGTTTTTGGCAGCCGAAAATAGAGAAAGGTACACTTTTCTTTGGTAGGTGGCAGGTGGGTTGTAGCAATAGCAAAAGATGTTTCTTCCTCATGTCATGTGGGTTCTTTTCCCTGTTTTGTCCCCCAATTATTTTGTACCTCATAACTCTATGAGCACATGGTGTACTATTATCATCCCTGCTACAATACCACTTCTTTTGTACAGCTTTTGTTGTTGTTGTTGAAGTGAGTACTAGAAATTTTACTTGATGCTAAATTGACTTAAAGACCAGGTCCGTTAAACCACAATCTAGCACTGGTATATATCAGTTCCATGTAAATATAATGAAATGTTTCAGGTGTTCTGCTTCAAAGTTGTCTTTTTTCCTGAATCCTAATTGGCTATTTATGGCAAGTATTCTATGTTCAACAAAGAATGAATGGCAATTCATTTTGTTCTTCACTAATCGAAGTTCTTGGAGTAGAAAGAAATGAATGTCCAACCAAGACCACTGAGTGCATTGTTGTCAATCCAATTGCAGCACTCTATGCAGATCTGTAGCAGGTCCTCTTCGCCGCGCGAACTATGTCCTCAACCTGTAAAACAGGCGACAAAAGAAGACGAGAGTAAGCAAGCTTGCACAATGTGGAAGCAACATTCAAGCCGTGCCATGAGCATGCGACCATTACTGCCTAAAAACAAGCAGAACTACAATACATCATTCCTACAATATTTGACAAGAGAGCACAATGTCGACGCCCATTCATACACTGAGAACTTAACCCATCAAAACAACACAGAGCAAGTCTTCAATGTGCATCATGGTTCACAATTCAGAAAACAAAAGGCAATTGTTTTAGCAGCAATTTGTAAGTAATGATGTTTGAACTCGAGGCCTTTCTTATATAGAAAGCAAATGTGTAATCCCAAATAACCATATGAACTATAAAATCAGTGTTGCCTTAAAGCATGTGAAAGCAAACCTGTGGTAGAGCCAGCCTCTCGAGATTTGCAGCGTAAGGCATGGGAACATCAGCTCCCGCAATCCTTTCGATAGGTGCATCCAGATAGCTAAAGCTCTCCTCAACAATGGACATACTGTTGAATGCAATATACAAGACAAGAAAAGACTTGCAGTAAGTATATAAGAAGGCAGAGAGGAGGAGCAATTGAAATATGAGTCAAGTATATATGTGTGAAGGAAAAGAGGTAACCATATCTCAGCACCAACACCATGCTGAGGGAACCCTTCTTCAACTGTTACGAGTCTGTTGGTCTTCCTCACAGAGGCATTGATTGTGGCTCTATCAAGAGGACGGATGGAGCGCAAGTTGATTACCTGCAGAACATTAGATAGTAAGATCTCTTTAAAATACAAGAGATAGAATAGACTGAACTTCTAAAGTGTATGGAGGGTTGCACATCACAGTGAGTGTTTTTTTCCTCCAAGTTACCTCAGCTCTGATTCCATCTTTTGCAAGAATATCTGCTGCCTAAACATTATACATTTCTGTTAGTTACAAATACAAGATAAACAAAAATGAAAAGCGGGATTGCGTGACCCATATCTCCAAGCAGATTAAAAGACGAAACTGATATGAGATATAATCTGATTGTTTACCTATTTAATTTACTACAACTGCAACCATCAATGACTTACCTGCAGAGCATAGCCAACCATCTTCGAGAAAGCAGTGATTGTGACATCCTTTCCTTCTCGTTCTATCTGTTCATGGTGAATATGAGAAATGAATAACTATGTTTGGTTGTAAATAAATGAATACATAATAATCAAGACAGAGTAAGAAGCTTGTGAACCTTAGCTTTCCCTATCGAGAGACAAAAATTGGTATCAAGAGCTTCTGATGAAACCGGAAAGGACTCACCATATCTGCAATATAATGCTTAAAACATAAACTAGTTACAAAAATAAGAAACCAAAAATATATAATATGAAGACCTACTTACAGTAACTCATTTTCAAGAAAAACGACAGGATCAGGGTCCCTAATAGCAGCTTTTAGTAATCCTCGTGCATCTTCGGAAGAATACGGAGCGAGGACCTTTAGACCAGGACATGAAGCATACCATGCTGCATAACACTGAACAAATTTTGAGAAGTGTCACTAGAAATGAACAGGAATTATACATAAGCTTGTGAAAATGCATCACCAGAAACCTTGAGTCAGAATCTTATGGTCATATCTCCCTCTTTTCCCTCAAAATTCACGTTACATAGAAGATTTCTATTCATTGTTTATGATCAATGAATTCATCTTTTGAAGTGAACCATGTATCGGGTTGTAGGTCATAGAAGTCACTTCGCTACAATTAAGGCTCCAAATGAAATCAGCTAGATCGTATGCTCCTTGAGCTAGGGTAGGTCAACATTTTGCCCGTTCAAGTGAAGCTTGAGCACAGAAATGAGCTAATTTTGCATTCATATTGTCACAATATGATGCAAGATCATTTTTTGTCAATCAGAAAATAATAGAAGGGAACACACTAGCTCAACCTCGTACTCAATCTAGCATAAATAATTTGGATCTCCTAGATCCTTTAGATTTTTATGGAGAGTGATTTTACATCAGCTATATTAAGTCAGCATGTTCATATAGTGTTCAGTTCTTTGATTTTGTTTCTCATGAATTGCATATTAACACCAATTTCCAGCCGTGTTGATAGAGCTGAGATACACTCCTTGTAGGTCTTATCAGAGCCCACTTGCACTTAAGTTCAGTTCGCCTGCTTCTAGGACTCAAAACTGAGTTGCGTTTGCTTCAAGTACTCATAAAGAGACCCTTGGTTAAACCTTGACTGAGCTACTTCTGCTCCTAAGTAGCTTTTTTCATGCCGAGCTAACTATTTTCCTCACCTCATGGGAACCATTAACTTACCTAGACCAAGTTTATTAAAAGCACAAACGAATTGAAGAGTTTCAGTACTTCAGAAACAGCCTGATGCACAATTTCACACCTGAAGTCCTTCACCCTATGGTGGTTTGCTAATGTTACAGTATATGTCATTTATGATGTATCTTCAGTTCTACTCGTATTCAACTTAAATGTAGCGTTGAGAAACAGTTTTAAGGAGTTAGGGTAACTCATTTTGCTTCAAAACTGGACCCTCTCTCTAACCACGATGGGACCACGTTACTATGACGTAAACAATCAACAAAGTTTTGTTTTCTGATACCAATCACCACATTCAGTTTAAGAGAGAAAATAAGCATCATGCAAAGTCTAGGCAGTGATTACAAAAGAGCATAAGTCTTGGAAGAGAATCTGTGTGAATCGACTAATATGAACTGTACCTGGGAATGCTGAGCACCAACTCCAGCAGCAGCACCATTAGGTCCCCTGAAAACAATAGGTACTGTTATCTGACCACCAGACATATAGCATGATTTGGCAGCAGAGTTAATAACATGATCAATGGCCTGCACCAGTAAGTAAATAAGTTAAAAAAAAAGTACCTCAAATATAAGGTTCATTCAGATCATACTTTGTACTGTGTGAAGGGCAGTAAACACTAATAAAATCACAATGCCATCAATTATAAGCAGGACAACTTTATGTAAATGCTACAACAGACAGACCATAATAACAGAGAGAATATTATTTAAGGGTTTAAGAAACCATAATAACCACATTCCATACATCTTAGGCAGTGTTTGTTTAAGAGTGTGGCAATGGGAATGAGAATGACCGAATTTGTGTGTAATTTTGACACATTTTGATTCCCATTCCCATTCCCACACTTCCTCCCTAGGCAAAAAAATTAGTGCCTCAAAATTGATGGAATGAGATTACCACCAATGAGGGAATGAGATTCCCTCATAGGGATCATAAAAACTTTGTTATCCTTCTTGTCTACACATAAAGACTCCTCATTTACACACAAAAAGTCTCATTTCCATTCCTATTGTCATTGCCATTGCCACACACTTAAACAACGCTACCTTAGTTCTCTCATACAAGTAAAATGGAATCTTATCAGATAATCAGACAAAATGAATAACAAACATGTCTAGCACCTCATAAAAAAAGGTTGATACAAGTACAAGATAGATGATCCTGTGACAAGATGTAATGACGTGATTTCGGCATGACATGTAAAGCATAATTAAAAGGGCATGGCATGTAAGAAGAGAATCTTGACCTGCATGGAGAAGTTAAATGTCATAAATTCCACGACGGGTTTAAGGCCATAATAAGCTGCACCAACTCCAATGCCAGTAAAGCCAGCCTACCATAAACATAAAAGGAGAAAAACAGAAAATGAGAGTACCAAGTTAGGAAATATTAAGGAATTAACCAACCATTTCAAAGACAACATACAATAGAGCTTGTTTAAGTCTCAGGAGTAACCTCTGTGATTGGAGTATCAAGAACCCTTTCAGGACCATACTTCTCCAAAAGACCTTTGGTTATCTGATACGAAGTAAACATTTGATAAATAACTCTTACAAGGACTATGTGAGAGAGCAACACGAGGAGACTATGAAAAGGTGAAGCAATGTATTTTGCCAGACTACGAATCGCTAACCTTGTACGCCCCCTGGTATTCACCAACCTGCAACGTAACAAAAAAATGAAGTAAATAAATAACCATCCACCAAGAAGAAAAAGAAGAAACAGAAAGTCTCAGTGATGTCATTCAGTGTAACCTCTTCGCCCATCAAAAAGACTTTAGGATCCAAAGCCATTTCTTCATCAATTGCAGAATTCAGAGCTTCTCGCACTGTCATCTGCTCATACATTGGCAAATTCATAAAAAAAAATAAACCAAAATGTGATCATGCACATAGAGCAATTCTATTCTTTCTTAAATACCATATGCCATGTGTGTTCTTGGTGACAGTGCATATTGTTTATTCTCGTCCATCATTTTACTAATCCAATTCCAATACCATCCCACAAATTACCAATTTTTTTATTTTTCAAATTTTGCTTCAAATAGTATATCACCAGCTACCAAAGCAATATTAGCACTTAAAAATAAAGAAAATCATTTTACCTGTTTGGATGCTGCACCTAAGTAAGTTCTAGTCCCAAATAACACTGGTTGAATCCTCTCCAAGCACTGTTTCATTCAAATCCAATAGTTTTATCAAATTAAAAATAAATGAGTAATGCTATATCACAAAAAATTTGTACTCCCTCTGTCATGGTCTTTCTCATGCACTTAGTAATAAACTCAATCAATATATTTTGAGATTTTACACCCCTGCCACAACTAACTTATGGAGAAACCTTAAAAACAATTACTACTCCCTTTATTCCAAAACAAATGTCTCATTTCTATTTTAGGTAGTAAGTTTACCATTTGTATCCCTTTATAAGTGAGTTAAATGGAGACATGGTAATACACGAGGAGTAAATAAAATAATAGAAAGTCAAGAACAAAAGCGAGAATCCTTAATCTTTGCATATGGGACACTTATTTTGGAATGGAGGGAGTACATTTTATGAGACTGGACGCTTGTTTTGGAACGGAGGGAGCATAAAATAACTTTAAGTACTCGTATCATAATATAACAAATATTAATTTCCAAAAATTAAGGATTGGTGAAATTATGTCTTTCACTTTTCCTACATTTGTTCATATATTTGCTGTGCTAATTCAACAAGTATTGGAAACTAGAAGCTAAATTAACTTGGGTGGACACTTGTTCAGACATTCAAATTAAGGAACTAGCACACTCCAGATGGAGTATTATATATATTGTATAAGAAAACAGTAAAGAAACCAAAAAATCAAGTGAGTAGCACAAACTGAGCATTTACCGTCACAGAGGAAGCTCCGGAGGTGAATCTCCGCCGAATAACACTCCACATGTCGCGGCACCTTCACAGAGTCTGAACGAAAAATCATGTAGCTCAGATTTAATTAGAGAGATTAAAATTGGTTTATAAAAAATGAACACATTAAACATATATATTCTGAGAATCCAAACGCAACACAGCATTAACAGTAAGCCAAGCACAAAACACTGAATATTCGATAATGGTAATGCGAGTTTACGTGGATACATACATAGATAGAGACCTAGTTAACGAAGACGGACTGTGATTCTTTTCTGACTCTGAGAGATGGAGATGGAGATGGAGATTAGGCAAAGCAAGCGAAGCAGAGACTTGGAGAAGACTCCAGACTAATACGGTTATTATTGCCACCTGATGCAATAAAACGGTGCTGCGTCTTGTCGTTTACCATATGCGGATTCGGTTTTTGTCAATTTCCTGACCGCGCGCTAGGCTGGTTTAGGGCAAGTATTTCCTGTTTTGTGGGTTCCACACCTAAAAAAAATCGAAAACTGGTAGTTAGTTCTGCAATGGGGTAACTGAGATTCTTTGTCAGGTCGGAGTCCTGACTATCAGGTCGGTGATCAGATCACTTTTTTTTTATTTATTAATTTTTTTGCGTTTGATGCGACATAAAGAAATCATATGGGATGATTAGGTCGCCGACCCGACATGTCAAGTCGCCGACCTGACCATTTTCGTCCACTTTCGCCCGGAGAACAAGTCTTCTACTGACTGCGGCTGTCGCAACCATTCTCTTTTACCATAAGACATACTCTTATCGTCACTAGAATTAACACTTTGCTAGGGTATTTGGTATTAAAACAAACAGTTTACCACCCATGATCATGAAATACATTTTTTATTATTATTTCTCATGCAAAAGTTGTTTAGGGTGAGAAGGAAATCGTCGGTACGTGTAAAAAAATATTCAAATAAACATTGTTGGAATTAACTTGATATTGTTGGAATTTTGTTACAGTGTGTGTTAATTAATTCAAGTGTCCATTTATATGAGGCAAAGGAATTGATTTATTATTTGACTCGAATTATTGGACTTAGGTATTATTTGAATTGGGCTCTCACTTGAGAGTAGAAATCCATGTGGAGAAAAACTCATTTGAAGGGTTAAATACCTAATTGGACCAATTGGGGCCTCATTTCAGTTAATGGACTAAAGGCTCGTGTAGAGTCATATATTAATGGGTAATAATTCATGGTTTTGACATTGTGATAGTCAAAGTTAGAATTTGTTGAGAAAAATTGCTAATGTATCATCCAATTATGAGTCAATTTTTAATGGGTCTCATGTATTTGTTTTGACTTGGTTCTGTCAACGTCAAAACCAATTAATTGGATGAGATTTGTTGGACTTGACCAAGTCTTTTGTGTTGCCGTTGAGCTCTCCCACCATCTGGAATAGTTGGTTTTGATCTTGTTGAACACATGATCTTGTACGGCCATAATTGGCACTTGGTCATCCTTATTTTTCTCAACTCCCTTACCTACACACTATATATAAATACTCACAGTTCCATTCTCATTCATTACTTGAATTGTCATTTTGCTGTGTGCTCATTGAGAATTGAGAATAGTAGTGAATGTAAGTAAAAATCTCGAGTGAGTGAGAATTGTGTCGAGGTGTGCTACT